>JBBJLS010091117.1:0-22140 GCA_037577275.1 Bryconaethiops microstoma | reverse complement strand
CGGACGACGTGCTCGAGGACCAGTTCTGCGGTCATTTTGGCCGTGGGGAGTCCGGTAAGCGCCACCAGGTGCACAGCTTTGGAAAAGCGGTCCACAATGGTAAGGATGGTGTTTTTCCCGTCGGAGGTGGGCAGGCCGGTGACAAAGTCGAGGGCGACGTGTGTCCAGGGTCAGCGAGGCATGGCGAGAGGCTGAAGAGTGCCGGTGGCTGGTTGGTTGGTGGTTTTAGCCCGGGCACAAACCACGCACGCCTGGACGAAGCTCTTGGTGTCCGCGGTCAGGGAGGGCCACCAAAAGGCTCGTTGTAGGTCCGGGATACACCAGGATGAACCGCGAGTGCGGAGGAGTGTGGTGGGAGGACAGGTGCGGGGTCCATCCGGGGAGTCTCCGCCTGATGTTGCCGCAAGAGCGCGTCCGTCGTCGTGTTCTTGGACCCCGGACGGTAAGACAGATGGAAAGAAAACCGTTCAAAGAACAGAGCCCACCGCGCCTGCCGGGGGTTGAGCTGTTTGGCCTGCTGGATCATGACCAAGTTCTGGTGGTCGGTCCACACGGTGAATGGATCACTGCCGCCCTGGAGCCAGTGACGCCATTCCTCCAGGACCCACTTGATGGCCAGCAGCTTGCGGTCCCCTACACCGTAACGCCGCTGGGTGGGATTGAATTTCCTGGAGAAGAAGCCGCATGGGTGCAGCTTCTGGTCTGGACCCCGTTGCGAGAGGATGGCGCCTACGCCCACATCAGAGGCGTCCACCTCAACAACGAATGGCTTCGCGGGGTCCAGGTGGATGAGGATGGGGGCAGTGGTGAACAGGGAGCAGAGACGGTGGAAGGCATGGATGGCAGGAGGGTCTAGTTGGAAGGGTCGGAGAGTGGGTTTGGTGAGGGCAGTGAGAGGTGCTGCAACTGCGCTGAAGCCCCGGATAAAGCGCTGGTAGAAGTTTGCGAACCCCAGGAAACGCTGGAGCTGTTTAAGCGTCATGGGTAGGGGCCATGAGCGCACAGCGTCCAGCTTCTGGGAATCCATGGCCACCCCCTTGGGGGAGATGACGAAGCCCAGGAATGTGGTGGTGCGCTGATGGAATGTGCATTTCTCCAACTTACAGTACAGTTGGTGGGCCAGCAGCCTCTGGAGAACTGCCCTGACATGCTGGGTGTGCTCCACCAGGGTCCACAAGTAGATCAAGATGTCATCTAAGTAGGCGAAGCACCACTTACCCAACATGTCGCAAAGCATGTCGGTGATAAAGCGCTGGAATACCGCCGGACTATTGCATAAACCGAATGGCATTACCAGTGTCTCGTAGTGGCCGGTGGGGGTTATAAATGCTGTTTTCCACTCGTCACCCTCTCTGATGCGGACCAGGTTGTACGCACTCCATAGGTCCAGTTTGATGTAGTACTGGACACCAGAGAGAGCGTCCAGGGTGGTGTTTATGAGCGGGAGCGGGTGGTGGTTCTTCACCGAAACACGGTTGAGCCCCTGATAGTCGACGCATGGATGGAGACCCCCGTCTTTCTTTTTGATGAAGAAGAACCCCGCGGCCGCGGGGGAGGACGAGGGGCGGATGGTGCCATGCGGAGCCCCTCGGTGATGTATTCATCTAGCGCCTTCTTCTCCCCCGCAGTGAGGGAGTATAGTCGGTCGCGGGGCAGTATCGCGCCTGGCAGCAGATCGATATCAAGGTCGTAGGGGCGATGAGGTGGCAGTTGGATCACCCATCGATAGAGAGAGTGAGGGTTTGGGTCTGGTGAGTTACAGGGCCATGGGACAGATGCCGACCGTCGATGGCGGTAATGAGGATGGCCCGAGAGAGCGCCTCAAGTTTCATCCCCTGCTGGGCAGCAAACGCCTGATCGACAAAATTCCCTGCCGCCCCTGAGTCCACGAAGGTGGTGGTCGCTATCCGTCAGTGGCCCAGCAGAAGGTGAACCTACAAGGTGAGGTGGGAAATGCCCGGCTGGAGGGAGATAGCCGCGAGCAGACCAGGTGAGTTCCTCCCCCTACTCACCTGGTCTGATCGTTTCCCAGACGGAGAGGGCAGATGGTGTTCAGGGGAGGCGCAGTAGGCACAGAGGCCCGCGTGGTAGCGTCGCTCCTTCTCCGCGGCGGACAGGGAGGCGTGGCCAATCTGCATGGGCTCCCTGGCTCATGGCATGGTTGGTGGTCTTGGGACGGGTGTTCATTCTGAGATCCACCCGCAGGGCGAGCTGAATCATCCCCTCCAGGGTGTCGGGGAGCTCGTGTACGGCCAGCTCGTCCTTTAGGCGAGACGAGAGCCCCTCGTATTAGGCCGTCCAGAGAGCCGCCTCAGATTCGACTGAATCTATATTCCTTATCAAAAATGGTTATGCCTTGTAGATCAGGGTCATTTTGGATGATCAGTATGAACTGCTTAGGGGAAATTGGACATTGAATACCTCGCTTCACCTCAAACCAAGGGGTCATTCCTGGATTAAGGGAAACAGCTAAAGATGTTAGTGTGAAACATTTTAATTATCTTGCAAAAAATTTTCCCAAAACCCAAATGATGTAAGGTTTCAGACAAAAAGGAATGCTCAACAGTATCAAATGCTTTATAAAAGTCTAGAAATAACACCAAGCTTTCTGTTTTGATTCTCTCTCGATAATCAAGCATATCAAGAATCAGTCTAATATGATTATGTATATTTCTTCCTTTTATAAATGCTGACTGACATTTATCCACTATATGTGATAAACACTCATTCAAATGGTTACCGTAAACATGGGTCAATAATTTGTAATCATTGCACAGAAGGGTTATGGGTCTCCAATTGTCCAATAGAAGTTTGTCTTTGTTGGGTTTTGGGATTAGTGTGATGAGACCTTGCTTCATTGTGGGGGAGAGATTGGTTGTTGAGATACATTCTAAATAGGCATTGTAAAGCATTACAGTAAAATTCTACCATTAACCCATCAATTCCTGGTGATTTATCCCTGGGCATTTGCCTGATTGCTTTGTCCAACACATCAACTCTGAGTTCACCCTCTGTAAGATCTTTCAATTCTTCCTCCAGTGTATTAATAATACCTTTAATTTTCCCAAGAAACACAATACTATTATACGCTGAATAATTTGATTTATAGAGATAGTTGTAAAACTGTAATATTTCCTCATTTACTTGGTCTTGATCATCAATTGTAACCCCCTTGATAATCAGTTTTTGTATTTTCTTTTTAGCATCTCCCTGTTAAGGAAGTAAGAAGAGTTTTCCCCCTCTTCGATCCATCAAGCTCTTGAGCGAATATAAGCACCATTAGCGTTCTCTAAAAACAGTTTGTCTAACTGAGATTGAAAATCATTTAGATGCCTTTGCTCCTCTAACGATAAATCTTGTTCGCAGCATAATTTATTGATGCCCTCAATAATTTTTTGTTGCTGATATTTTTTCTGTTTAGTAGATGATTTGCTTATTTGAATTGCCACCTGTTTAACTTTGAATTTGAACCATTCCCATTTGCTTAAATTAGACATTTCCATTTGACCAATCTCTTCAATTAATTGTTTCACCTCAGTACAAAAGTTTTCATTGTTCAAAAGATTGTTATTAAATTTCCATATAAGATTACAAGGTCCCTCTTTAGTTAATGAAATGGACAAAGAAATCACGCAGTGATCATTTAGAGGAGGTGCTGAGATTTCACACTTTGAAATATTATTAATTAAAAAGTTTGAAATCAACCAGTAATCTGTCCTTGAGCATTGACTATTGTTTGAGGCATTAAACTAAGTGTATTGAGATGCAGTGGGATTTTTAATTCTCCATTAGTCACACAGGCTGACTTTGGTTACCAAATTCAGAATATTACCATCAAAAATGTGACATGGTGCCTAAGTAAAGATCAGGATCTACAATAAAGTCTTCTCCCACAATAATCTTCTCAGTTGAATAACATATGTTCCATTGGTCCAATCTTTTTTGTTTGGAGCTCTAAATTGGAGTCCGGTATTGACCAGCCAGTGCTGCGAGCATTCATGGCTGATATCATAACAACTGTGACTCACGTCCAAGCAAGATGGGTGTTGGAAACCTTGGGCAGTGTCACCTCTTGGGCAGGGAAGCCAGGAAGTGCAGGCATTTGGTCACTAAGAAGGGCAGGGTTACCAGCAAGTTCAGCCTTCAAGTTCAGGGTGAGGTCGTTCCATTCATCGAGGGCAGCCCAATAAAGTGCCTGGGGAAGCGGGTCAACACATCACTGACAGGTGGCACCAATGTTGCTGAGGCTGTGAAGCAGATTGAAGAATGGCTAAAGAAGAATCTTTACTTCTGGACAAGTTCAAGACCTGGCTGTACCAACACGGCCTCTTGCCCATGCTCCTTTGGCTCTTCACTGTCTACGAGTTCCCCATTAATACAGTAGAGGCCATTGAGAAGACCAACAAGCATTTACAGAGGTGGCTGGACATTCCCCCAAGTTTCTCCTCAGTGGGCCTTTACATCCAGTCTGGGCAGTTGCAACTCCCCCTGTCATCAGTTGTTGAGGAGTACAAGGTGGCAAAATGCAGATTTGTGTTAAGCCTGAGGGATTCCAATGACAACCTAGTAAAACAAGTAGGTGTTACAACCAGTTCTGGGCGCAAGTGGGCTGCTAACGAAGCTGTGGATCAGGCAGCAAGCTCTCTAAAGCTGCCAGAATTGGTTGGCAACCAATACGTCCATCAGCAAGGCCTTGGCTCTGCTCATTTCCAATCTTGGGAAGACGCAAGTGTAAGGTGAATGAGATGTTCCATGACTTAAGAAAACAGTCTCCCCATTGTATTTTCCAGAACTTTGTGTGTGCCTCCACTGAATGGGTCTCTTGCAAGAAAACAGTTAGTCTTTTGCTCCTTGCAGAAAAGAAAAATGGCCTTATGTTTCAGTGTTTTTAAGCCCCCTGTGGTTTAATGAAATAAAAGATAACATGTCTATAGATTTGTTAAAAAACAGAAAGTTTTGAAGATACACAGGAGTGAGCAGCTGTGTCCTTCATATAAACAAGTAGTGCAATAACCCTTAACAATCAGGGAACATTAACTTTTAAAGCTAATGTAACACCAGCATACCTGAGAAGTGAAATAGTGAATCATAATGTTCAGTTCTGATCCACTCTTTGGTTGTCAATCGGAGCGTAGCCTTCTTTCAAAAACACTCTCTTCCCCTTACTCCTGGCTTCTTGAACCAGTGGCCACAGTTTGCCTCGAGCTTCCCAGTCTTCTTTGGAGAAGTCTTCCTTAAAGCGGATGCTCATCTCTTTGCAGACTCTCACATCTCTTGATTTCTTCCAGACGTCGTCCCGGACCGTTGTCATGCCGAACTGGATAACGATCGCCCTTGGGGTCATGGAGGAGGCAGCGCTTCCCTTTCTTTCTACTTGATGTACAGTATTGACCGTTTCTCTCAGTCTATCCGCTGACATTGGCACAACACTGGTGAGTATGTCAATGACTGTCTCTCTTGTCTTTTCATCATCTTTCTCGGGAAGACCAGTTAGCCTCAGATTCCACCTTCTTCTGTAGCGAGTTTGTTCCTCACAAGAGCTTCGCAGGGATTTGTTTTCTTTCTGAAGTTCAACAATTTTCTCCTGCAGCTCGGCAATTCCTTCTTTATTTTTTCTGCTGTTTTCATATCAATACGCTTTTCAAACTTTCGTAGCAGTGCCGTCTGTTCATGCATCTTCTCTGTTACGATGTTGACTGCATGCAGGATAGCAGTGGCAGTGTTCTCATCCTCCATTTTCTGTGCTCGTGACCCTTTCATTTTCTTCGGTTTTGGACCCTTTGTAGATGCCCAGTTTACTTTCGGTCCTTTGGAGGTCATTTCGTCGACATCCAGCTCGTCAATGTCCTCATCGTCACATGCCTCCCTGAGCACCGCCCAGTTGTAATCATGATCCATCTTATTTGCAGTGTAGTTATCAAAAAGGTGACGTAATTGTGGTGAATTTGTGTCTGGTTATTTGGGTACTGGTAGCTTAGGTCTACAAATCCTAGGTTATTGCAAAAATATAAGTTCACAATTCCAGCACAAAAACATAAAAAGTTCCGGAGCCTGCAAAAAAGTTGCCTCTTGTAGCAGGATAAAGATCACCTGTGGTGGTTTTTGGGTCCAGGTGAGTTAACTAATCACTGGAGGGCATACTATAAAGAGTTAGGCTCACTCCTTCCTGTTGAGTGGGTACTGTTTTTGGTTCACCTTGCTCCTACAACTGGTACAGGTGCCCCTTGTTTCTGCTGTGGATTCCCCGTTCGAAGTAGTGACTGTTACTGCTGACTGATGTTGGGAATCGCTGAAATGAATTAAAGACCGCTGATTCCTCATCCTCCATCATGCCGGCTTTCTGATGGAGCTGGGCTCTTGTGGTGGTATGGTGGCTGTCCTTTGAAGGTGGTGGAACTTTGTTCTGTGTGCTGTGTTCTTGTAGGCTTGACTTCACAGGTTTGTGTGTGCACAAGTATATGTGGGTGTCTTTTGCTGTGATTTGGTCTTTGTGGGCCCATCCCACCAACAGTAAGTCTCAGCTCCAAGGCTTTTGTTTTCCCTTGCTATCTTGCATGGTTTTATGGTTCTTTTTAATTATGTGTATAAATGAATAAAATCAAGCTTTTGAGGAATGGAATCACATCTCCTGCCTTTTGAGTGACGAACTTGCATGTCTTTTGAAACATTGGTTTGTACTCAAAAGTTTTGTAGGTACTTGGGTGAAATTCCCAAGGTGGCGTAGTCAGTTTAGTTTAATCAGAATAGCTATTAGCATACATTAAAATATATACATTACTCAAAGGTCCTTCCATTGCGCCACATACACCATCTTGGATCCTCCCCGCATCGTCCTAGTGCTGGGTTGTTTATGTTTGAGCATGGTGCTTAGCAACCCAGCACAAGGACAAGGGGGCATGGCGGATAAGGCCCGGACATCACAAAGCAAAGTTTCCGCATTAGTGCAGGGGTTTCAGCTAACAATTTTTAGTTCAGTTTTCAGAAAAAATCTACATTGGACTGAAACCGTGACTGCTGATCTGTGTTAAAGTGAGCATTTACTATCTATCTCTTTTTTCTCTCTCTGTCTCTCTATCTATCTATCTATCTATCTATCTATCTATCTATCTATCATTCTATCTATCTATCTATATATCTATATATATATATATATATATATATATATATATAACATTTTTTTCCCCTACTATGTTATTATCTAGAAAAGGAAAGAGATGTCTTTGAATGAGGTTATTTCTCTGTATTTTACCAAGTAATAGCACTGAGGTGTTCCATTGATTCTGAATAAGATTTTTTTTTTTATGCTTAGTTTGAGATTCTATGGGGATTTTTAAAAATTTTCTGTATTCCTTTTATTTATGTTTTTATCTTTAAGCGAAGCACTAAGTGCACATGTACTTGTTCAGTTTTTTTAGTAGTGGCTAAAATTATAACATCAAAATCTATTTTTCTTTATCAGGTCATGAAATTCATGAGCACTTTGATATATTAAAATATAATTTTATGAGATTTCATTTGTTGGAAATTGTTTTAGGGAGTAAAAACAGACCTCCAAACAGACCCCCCACCCTGGAACATTCATGGTTTGGCCTATTTTTATACACTATATAGTCAGTAAGCTGTGAATGAAGTCAATAATTGCTGTGCAAAGTCAATCTTCAGGCTACACGGAAAAATGATACATCTAGGTAAAAGGTTATTTTTTATTGAACTTTTTTATTGCAATAAGCCAGACACTGAAAGAGCAGACGTTTCAGCCTCTTGCTATCAGTGGTCAAAAAGCATATCTGCAAGCCTACACCCTGACCTGAGGCTTTAAATACCCGAAATCAACTACCAGCAGCTGTGTGGAGCCTGGAAGAGACTTCTCAAAGTACCAGTGCAGCAATGCTGCAGGACATACCAAATTACAAAGATAAAAGATGTCACTAATTTATCAGAGTCCATTACACCAATCAAATAGT
Organism: Bryconaethiops microstoma; assembly: GCA_037577275.1. Taxonomy (NCBI): domain Eukaryota; kingdom Metazoa; phylum Chordata; class Actinopteri; order Characiformes; family Alestidae; genus Bryconaethiops; species Bryconaethiops microstoma. The sequence continues at coordinate 14,176 of JBBJLS010091117.1, read as the reverse complement.
TTGGAAAAAATAAAGTAAAAGAAAAAGTCGATGTTCCCATTATTTTTTTCTTCATGCACCTAAAGCAACCTATTTCGTATTGCACATTAATTATTTCAGAATGCACTTTAAAAGTGAAAGTATCACTAAGTGAAAAGTATTATTTACACTAAAAGTGAAAGTAAGTATCACATGCTGTACATGGACACAAAATAAAATGTAGCAGTTATCTACAGATGTTTGTGCACAATTTTTATGTACTTCCTAAGTTTAACATACTGGAAAAGAACATCAAATATCAAACGTGCCATAACTTTTGCACAGGCCACACTTGATATTTTATGTTTGGTCCAGTATGTTAATTTCAGCCAATAAACATTAACTGACTTACTGTATTCAATCCATTTATCATGAGCACCTAAACTTTGTGTGTGTGTGTGTGTGTGTGTATGTGTATGTGTACACACACACAAATATATGTATAGTAGTATAGTATACGTCATTGCTAACACCTCTATTCTATGGAATTTATGCAATTCAGGTTTTCCCAGTACACTGATATTGGGCTTGTGTGTGTGTGTGTGTGTGTGTGTGTGTGTTTGAGTGTAGTCTTGTGTGCGCGTGCCTGTGAAGAATGAAGTTCCAAGAAACTCACATGACAGGAGGCTCAGTTATGTAAGCATTCCACCAACTATGGGCCTCAGAAAGGCCACACTCCCTTTCTGTTTCACAGCCAATACCTTTCAGGCTTGTGTTTCTATCAACAAATCAGAACTATGTTCCAAACCTTTGACCCGCCCTCTGAGAAAAACAGAAAGAGAATGCGATCTACAAACACTCCAGGAGGATTTCCAGGGATGTTCCGCTGGCAGAATGTTTTCATTTTTCCAGCCTCCAGATATTGTGACTGTATAAATATCATTATTAACATTATGAATTGTTGAAGTTGTTGTAATTATATGTGTAAATATATACGTTTCTTATCCTCATATATTCTGAATATAAAATAAGGACCTTTAATGCAACCATGGCATCAAAATAGAAATTAAAACAGTTGAGTTTATAATAACAGTGAATGAGTTGTTGGCTTTTATTATACACTATATGGACAAAAGTATTGGGCCGCCTGACCGTTACACCACAGGCGATTCAAGGACATTGCAATTCATGGACTCTAATGTGGAGTTGGTCCCCCTTTTGCAGCTATAACAGCTTCCACTCTTCTTGGAAGGTTTTCCACAAGATATTAGAGTTTCTGTGGGAATTTGTTTGACGGGGTTGAGGTGAGGGGCCTTTGTGGGCCAGTCAAGTTCTTCCACACCAAACTCATCCAACCATGTCTTCCAACCAAAGTTGGAAGCATGGCATTGTTCAGAATGTCTTGGTCTGATGAAGCAATAAGATTGCCCTTCACTGGAAGCAAGGGGCCTAGCTCAAATCCTGAAAAACAGGTGTGTCTCAATACTTTTGTCCATATAGTGCAGGTGTGTCAGAGTTCACCAAACTTTTCTAAGTACAGAGAAATCACTGTCCGAGGAAATGGGCACACTTTACAACTGTAGAAGATGGAGAATAGACTAAAAAAATGTTTCCTTTAAGCACAAACTCAGCAATTCCTTGAATTTCAGTTTCAGAACGTTTCCAGTTTCCAGTTTTCTTATTAACTATTCAGAAGTAGGGCATTAACAGAATGACGAAAGAGGACAAAAAGCACCGGCATGGGCTGAACTGTGCACATTAATGACGTAAGGTGTCATGATACATGTTGTTCCCACATCAAGTCTCAGCATCACACACTGGGTCTGAAGGCCACATAAACACCTTCTCCTTTCTGCTGTCTCCTATTGGACAAGGTACAATATAATAACAGTAATTGTTTGTGCAATAACAAACAGAAAAATAATTAATAACTGAATAAATCAATGACCTGACTTTATAACACACTTAGACAATGGGAGTATCTGTTGCCTTTAAGTGATTTTCAACCCGTCTCCTCAATGCAGGATTTATGGTTTTTGACATATTTTACTGGAAAGCTACTTAAAGGACTGCACCTAAAAGATAATAATGCAACTTGAGGGTTGGAGTAATTTTTTTTAGAAACTGCTACTGCTTTGGGGCAGATTTTTGGTGGCACAATGTTACCTGTTTTTAGTTCCCAGAAAAGATTAGACCTTCTCTGAAGGTCTAGAAGGCCTTGAGGCTCTAATCTGCCTGAAAGCAACATATTGTCTTTTTAACATATTGTCTTTTTAAAGTTTTCCTTGCGTTGTCTGATGTCCTGATGGAATGTAATGGAACATGATATTCTTAGGTAGGTTCTGTATGTAGTTCCTATTTCTTGGCACATGTTTCAGGCGAATCTGTCCTCCACCTATATTCTTTTGCTATAACTGCTAGTCCTCCTCTACCTCAGATGGACTTGAGGAATGGACACAGGATCCAGTTCAACCAGTTCAAGTTGATAGTGTTTAACCTATATGGACCATCTGGAGATGCCCTTTAACGGCTGGAGTCCTTTTTATGCTGCAATACTCTCAGTTCACTGGCTTTTAGCCAACAAAGAACTTCCTGAGCCATCAGAGGTTCCAGCATGTTCTTCTGGCACTGCTTGTTGGGTGGAGGTCAGCTGAGGCCTGGGTAGGGTAACTGACTTCCACTGATATTCTGCATGAGCAGTAGTGAAAACTCAGTGGGACACTTGGTTTGGGATAACTTGGGAGTGTGTTTCCACAGGTATGGAGAAAAGAGAAAAATCTTACCCTTTCAAGGACAAGGACAGCCAAAGTGTCACAGAGTTCATGACTCATCGTCAGTGGCTGAAGAACCACCATTACTCAAGTTCTTCTGCTCGTCTTCTGACAGAAATCCTTCATAATGACACCAGCTGTGACAACAGATATTAGTTACAGAAGACAGCAAAAGAGTTCCTACAAATATAAGAGGTCTAAAATACATGTATTTCTATTTCTACTTTCTAAAGACAAAATCAGTAAATAAAAATAATGTAATCCAGAATATTGCATTAAAATTCAATGCTCTCTAATCTAGTGAAAACCCAAAGGTAATTTATACAGCACAGTCATATATGATGATACACCATAATGAAAATGCTAATAATAATAAAGGTGTGTGTGTGTGTGTGTGTGTGTGTGTGTGTGTGTGTGTGTGTGTGTATATATATATATACATACACACACACGTGTGTGTGTGTGTGTACATAGATGCATCAAAAAGTACTATTTTCACAAGACAGAAAGTGCAAAAAATGTTGAAAAAAGGTGCAAAAAGTGTTGAAAAAAGTTTTACTGTACTCAGAAACACAGGTATTTTAAAGCAATAATATACTAAAGGTCTAAATTATGAGATCATTTTGTTCAATTCATATTCAAATTATGATTTGCCTCTTAAGACATTCTGCTATCTATGGGATTTGCAGTGTTATATTATTTGCAGTGTTATATTATTGCAATGCTATGTGAGGTCCTGCTTTTTCAGTGCCGTGTGTAAAAACTGCTTAGAATTTCAGCCAAAAGTATTTCGACAGTGTAACTTTTAACGTCATGTTAAATGTTATAGAGGGGCTGTCTGGAGAGCGTGGCTAACATGTAAGGGTGAAATATGTTACACTGCATGTAATCAGAGATGGGCAATTCCAGTCTTGCACAGCATATTGCTTTCTCTGGAGTCTATCAACTGCCTGATAGTTGGCTGACGAGTATTATCAGGTGTGTTGGAGCAGCGAAAGAGCTTCGGCCTCGTCTACAACTGTCGGCAGAGACGTTCATGCTGAAACATCCACATACATACAGCACATCAACACACATTCACACACTTCGGCGCTTTGGCCAACAAGGATTAAAAGGGAATGCAGTTATTCGATATATGATGCTCGTGACTTTGACTGTTGGTCTTAGCATCCTTCATATCAGCGCTATTTATGGTCAAAGTGACACTGATACACTCAATGGGTTTCCAATCCTACTGAATGCCATAGGGTAGAGTTGAGGGCAAAATCAAGAGTAAGTTTAGGCCTTTGGGATCTGATGCAGACTATTTCACTGCTATTGGCTATAATTCAGCATCTAAGGGTGTAATTAAAACCAGCTATAATTGGAAAAACAACACAATTCTATCCAGCTATTTTTATACAGTCTGTTCCCTAAATCATATTTTACAGACCAAAGATTTGAACAGACAAAGGAGTTCATGAGACTTTCTAACACAAAATAAACAATACTGAAGCTCAAGGAGGAGCTCATCTATAATGCATCCACTTGGAGAAGCTGCAATAAAGTTTTATTTATTTAACATTAGAGTGCAAGTCACGTTCTAATAAACTGAGCGTGCATAAATCTTTATCTTTAACAAGAAAAATCAGAAACAAAAACTGAAAACACTAGGGCTGGGTGCGTTAACTCATTAATATTCTGTTAACGCATTATTTAAATTACGTCAACAATTATTTTATCGCTTGTTAATGCAGGTTTTTTTTAAAAATCCTTTTAATTTGAAATATCGTTGCTTTTTTGGGCTCGTTGGTGCGCGGATCATGCAGCTCTATGTCTTGGCTGGTTTTCGCGGGGGTCAGGCGCCCCATTACCTTTGTCCATATTATATGATCATTTACCGTGTGATTAATCACGATTAAAATTTTTAAACCTCGCCCAGTGTTAGAAAATACTAGTAGTGCCTTCTCCGTTTCTGCCTCTAAACAGCCCAAGTGTAAAATAGCCATGGTACACATTCCTCTGTCTCTGCCAACATGTCGTGCCACTTAAGGGTTCATGTGTAGTGTAGAGAAGGCTGGTCTCATCGGGGGTGTATTCTGATACTGGGTACACTGAGAGGTGAGACATCTGCACGTCTCACACTGGTTTCAACCGCCTGCTGAAGCTGCATCGTCAGTCCCAAGGCACAACAAATCTTACAGCTTAAAAAGAAATTAAAGTCAACAGAAGGCTATATTACCACTAATGGAACTGATTCAATAAAGCCTTGCATGTTTATTATCCACCAAAATATAATCCAATAATAAAAATAAAAATAAATAAATAAATAATAATAATAATAATAATAACAATAATACGGCTCATGGGTGGTGTACTGATCTTCAGAACATTGCTAGCCAGTGCTGGTGTGTCTTAGCTGGCATAACATAATTGGCAGTAAGTGCAGTAGACCTAGTGGGTGGTAACAGGCAAGGACCAAACTGGGTCAAATCAAATTAAACAGATATTTATGGATTCTTACAGACAATTTTAGCATCATAGTAGCATGTTAGTGGTTGAGCAGTGAGTTTAAAGTTGATAGGGCACGCCTGCTTTCCACCTGCCCTGCAGTTTACCCTGCGTCTGAGTCACATTCTTTGTTAATGATTACAATCTTAAAGAACCATCAGTTTACTGAGGACTGAATTTCCCATTTCCCCTATTGAGCAGGTTTGACTGGCATTTTCGTCAGTTTGTGAAGTCAGATGTAAAGTCATTCAGAGTGTTTTAATGTGAAAGACTAGAGAAACTTACTGGCTTGCTGATTGTTGCTCTTACAGCAGTGGTGATAAGAGCAAGGGGCTGCAATATCTACACAGCAAATATACTATAACCCCTGACAGGTGAAGGGAATAACACTGATTATCTTCACACAGTGTCATCTGTCAAATGGTGGGATAAGTTATGCAGCAAGTGAACATTCAGTTCTTGCAATTGATGTGTTGGAAATTGGGTAGAGGTACCTACCCAGTGAAGGACGACCAGTGAACCAGCGACAGGATGGTTCAGAAGAGCTACTGTAACACAAACTGCTGAAAAAATGCTCATGGTGACTATGATGGAAAGGTTTCTGAATACACAGCACATAGCTTGCTGTGCACGGGGTTGCGTAGCTGCAAACTGCCCATGGTAATCACTGTCCACCGCCGAAAGCACAAATGGGCATGTGAGCATCAGAACTGGAATATAAAGCAGTGGAAGAAGGTGCCATGGTCTAATGAATCATGCTAAATTGTGTGCTCTGATCCTCCCAATTCTCCAAATCGCAATCCAATCGAGTATCTGCGGGATGTGCTGGCCAAACTAGTCCGATCCATGGAGGCCCCACCTCACAGCTCATAGAGTTTAAAGGGTCTGCTGCTCCCATTCTGGTGCCAAATACCACAGCACACCTTCAGAGCTCACAGCGAGTCCATTCCTTAACGGATCAGAGCACTTTTGTACATAATATTAGGTGGGTGATTTTTTTACTTTATTGTTTTAAACTGTACACATACTCAAGGTTTACATGTTGCTAATAATAAAATAATGGTAACTTTACTTGTGGTATTATTTTGCCTTACAACAGACTGCATAAATTTCTCCTCCCTATGTTTTTTCATAAAACTGTTGTAAAACTATGACTCACATAATAGCTTTCCATGAGGTAGCTCTTAGCGCCATTAAATACTTTGTACATCTTTTTCTCTTCACCTCCAATGTGAACAATATTGATTACTGAATGGTGAATTTCATATCAAAACACTGCAAATGTCTTTCTTTACACCTTATTGATTCATTTATAAAGAAATGCTGAGAAACTAGTGAAATTCCCCCTTAAGGTGACCTTCACAGATTTATTCTTAATGACCCTGATTATCATGTGTATATGAACATTTTCTGCAGTTTTTAATTTGAGTTTTTTAGACTTTATTTTTTATATTGCTCTTGTATCAGTAACGTTTTCTGACTTTAATTCTGATTTGCCAGTGACGGAGAAAACACATAACTGCAATGCAGGTGGATTACAGGGCTGGAACTGGGAACCAGTCTTAGGCTGTGCAATCAATCTCCATTCAGTGGCGGGAAAATAGAACTGAAGACCTTGTTTTGTTTTGTGTATTATGGAGGTTTTAAATAAATAGCTTTAGAAACTGTTGCTTCAAGCGCTGATCTCTCAGACTGGGATTAAGTCTAGCCCTGGACTGCACAGCATTCCGAAGAGGAAATGAAAAAACAAAAACAAAAAAAACCCCAAATAAATTAGGTTCAAGTTTTCTAAACCTCTTATGGTCAGCTCTAGTTCTTGACCACATCACTGGATAATATGAGGCCAGTTTACCCAGACCCAAATTAAGACTAATCCTAGACTTAAAAAAAAAAATTGGTACCACAATTTAGTCTAATCCATACCTTAGAAACTGGTCCTATATTTTGTAGTGCTCTCAAACGTTTTAAACCAAGTATCATCTATAAGTCATCTCACAGGAACACACACACTAAACAAACCTATATCTGCAGAGGGCACTTACCCTTTCAGTGAGAGAGGCTGGGCTGTTTAGCTGAGCCAAGCTGTGTTGGGATGAGGACAGAGACATTGATGGGCAGCTGGTGGCCTGGTGGTTACAGAGTTGCCCCTGCAATTGGAAGGTTGTGGGTTTGAATCCTAGGACTGCCAGTGGCACCACTGGGGCACCGTCCCCACACACTGCTCCCAGGGTGCTGCATCACTGGCTGGCCACTGCTTCAGTCAGGTGAACGAGGCAGCCGGTGGCCTAGTGGTTAGGGTTAGGTTAGGATCAGAAGCTCGTGGGTTTGAATCCCATGACCCCCAGTGGCACCACTGAGGTACCGTCTCCCCACACACAGTGAACGGGTTAAATGTAGAGGACAAATTTCACACAGTGTGCTGTGCTGTGGTGTGTTCACGTGTGATAAATCACTTTAATCTGTCTCTGCAAAAATTGTTTTTACAGTACTGGATTCCAATGAGAGCTGAGATGCTTCTCTCATAAAGGTAAGCAAAGGCTATCTTAAATCCTTATAGATAAGCTGCATATGTCTCGTAATCATTTCGTAGATACTTGCTAGCAGATGTGATTCTAATCTTGACACAGCTGTCTGACTGCAACAGGTGCTCATTCTTAATCTTGATGCAATTAATTATCTTCCTCATCCTTAACAGTATGTATTACTACCCACTAAACACACTCACTTTATTTGAGCAGAATTACCAAAACCGTTACACGTATTTAGACTATTCCTTGTGCAACAAATGTCCCGAGGTCACCTGATTCACCACCTCCAGCTGCTTTACCCGGAATCTACAGAAAAGACCTTTTGTGCAATGGAAGTCCAAACACAGACACACTTCTAAAGAAATTAGGCCTTAGGAAGGACTGTTTTTAAATCAACCAGATGTTTGTCAAACATCAATGCACATGCCTTGGTGGCAGAACTGCAAACAGGGAGGCTGTTTACTTCTGAGGGGTTCCCAGCCTCCAACTTTAAGATTTTGATCCATTGTAACTATGGGTGCTATACGATTCAAAGGTAACCATCTTATCAATTATTAACAGTCTGTCTACATTTATACCTATTTATATAACTCACTGCGAAAAGCCATAAAGAAAATCAAAGTGATATGGTTTTTTATAGTACAGCCAGGCCTCAGGATGATTTGGAAATTCGCATTTGCTGTACATTCTCATCCATCAGTATCTCATGAGCACATGAAGATTTGACAAATTCTTGCTTCCTTTTGTTTTGTTGTTATACTGACTGGTTCTTTTTTTGTGACTTTTCTCATATTTAAGAGAGAGTTGGAATGCCAGTTTTATACTGATCTAACACCACACTACTCTCTTTACTACAATACTTACGGTCATGTAATCCAATGCAGGTTAATGTGACTGAATACAACTTTATTCAACCTGGTCTTTGGCCACACAAATTTATGACCTACAAACTTATGGAACCGGCTTTAACGCAGGAAATTAAAACTCGACCAAGGGACGCGCTGTGGACGTGGAGGAGTTGCGTTAATGTACTTCAGTCAGCACGTCAGCACTCAGGGAGGAGGAGCAGAGCGCAGGGACGTGATTTGAAGAATCCTGTATGGAGCAGGGACATGGCCTTGTAAATGTTCAGCTTCTCAATGACTCAGGATAGATAAACTTAAAAACAAAACAAAGCAAGACAGAAAACATTGTAGCAGGACAGAAAATCATTTCTTCCTACATCAAGTGTGTCAATTATGCAGCACTGAATGTCCATCAATATCAGAATAAAACCTTATAAACTCTAGAAAATGGTAACTTCACATGAGGAGAGAATCTTAACTTTTAACCCTTTAAAGTGGTCAGTGCACCAACTTTGTGTGCAAATTCGCTGTCCGCTAGGCAGCTAGCATGTCTACCCTCTCAATTTTTCCAGGTTTCTCCCATGTTGAAGCATTCTTTCCTGCCGTCTTGCCATTTTTAGTATTTGTTTTGTGTTTTTCCCTTTTTTTTGACCATTTACAACCACCACTTCATCCCAGTCCACAATTAAAATGGCCAGAAAGAGGAGAGTAGCCTAAACCTATATCCAACTACAAGTATCATTATTTGTGTAAATTAAGGAGTCAAATTAAAGGTATCTTTTTAAATGAAATTTTTTTACTAGTTTGAAAAAAAAAAAACATTGAGTAATAGAACTACCTCAAAAAAGCAACAAAAAAATTAAACACAAGAAGGAATTGACTGAGTAAATATAGATAACTTTCCTTACAAATATACTTAATAGAAATAACGCTCAATTTATTCACAATCTACTTAAGCACATGTAACTAAAGCGATCACTATAGGAGACAAAAAAAATCTTACATTTAAATGTACAATAACATAAGGTTTTAATCCAGGTAAATATGTGTCAGTTGTATTGGACCATTCATCACGCCAAGCAAATATAAAGGTTTCCAATATACAGAACAGCTATGTTTTCAAATAGTGTAAAAACTGAAAGAATTAGTGCTATAGGGTTTGATGACATGACATGATTGTGATATTCTTGTTTTTTAGTACAGTTTTGGCTAAATGAAGCTTCAGTATGTCATGCTGCAAAAAACTAAACTGTGATTTCCTCATGTCACATGTCAAGGCTGCCACCTACAGGACAAAATGAGTACAGTATAGCAACTAAGAAGTATTAAAAAGTCAGTAGAAAGTAATTTCCCCAATTTACTAAATTAACCTATGAACCAACTATAGTTTAAATAATTTAGATCATTTAGACTAGACACACCCAGGCTCAATTACCGTTGGCCCTGTTATATCTAAACTAGACTAAAAGGTCTCAGCAAGCAGCACTCCATGCCACAAACAATGAAATTGTAGAAAACATGAAAAGGAAAGTTTATCAAATTGAAAAAAGTGAGAGCCATTGTCTCTAAATTGAGAAAACTGTGGTGAACAGTAGTGAATCTTCCCAACAGTGGACAGCCTACCAAAATTCCTCCAAAAGTACCACAATGGCTTATCCAGGAAGTCACAAAAAAACCAGAACATCATCTAAGGAACTGCAGAAACCCAGCTGCTCATAATTCCACCATTAGGAACAGACTGGGCAAGAATGCTATCCATGACAGAGCAAAGCTAAAACAATTCCTAACCAAGTGGCACATAAACGCTTGTCCCACATTTCCTAAACACATCTTAATGACCCTAGAGCCTTTCGAAATAATGTTCTGTGGACTGATAACTTTTTGGAAGACAGGGGTCCTGTCAAACGTGATGGTGGATAATTTGGAGATGTTTTGCCAGGATTGACAAAACCATGAATTCTACTTTCTGTCAGAAAATCCTGCAGAAGAATCTGAAGCACAGCTGGGTTTTGCAGTAAGACAACAGAGCTAATCCAGTTTTTGGAATGGGCTAGTCAATGTCCTGACTCCACTGACGGACTGTAGCAGGATACTTGAAAGATTTCCAATGTGGCATAAATGAAGCAGTTCTACACAGAAGAGTGACCCCTAATACCTCCACAGTGACAGAGCAAGAAGGCATTTACATTCTCATATGGCTGATATACACTAAATGGACAAAAATATTGGGACATCGGGCCTTTTTGGGGTTTGGGCTAGGCCCCTTACTTCCAGTGAAACGCAATCTTATTGCTTCATTTTGGACAATGCCATGCTTCCAACTTTATGGACCCAGTTTGGGGAAAATGCACTCTATTCCAGCATGACTGTGCCCCAGTGCACATAAAGGTTCATAAAGACATGGTTGGAGGAGTTCAGTGTAGAAGAACTTGACTGGCCCGCACAGAGCCCTTACCTCAACCCCATCCAACACTTCTGGGATGAACTGGAACAAAGATTGCAAGTCAGGACTTCTCGTCCAACATCAGTGCCTGACCTGATAAATGCTCTACAGAATGAATGGACACAGATTCCCACAGAAACTCCAAAATCTTGTGGAAAGCCTTCCAAGAAGAGTGGAAGCTGTTATAGCTGCAAAGTGGAACCAACTCCATATTAAAGTCTATGTTAGAATGCAATGTCATTATAGTCCTGTTGGTGTATAGGTCAGGCATCCCAATACTTTTGTCCCTTTAGTGTAGATGTTGCACAACCTTTCCTTCAATAAATGATCATCTAAAAACTGTTCTTTTATACGTTCTCCTTATCTTACATTTTCTAGGAGTAATTTGAAACCACTGATTGTGACAAATGTGCAAAAATAGAGAAATTCAGTATTGGGCAAATACTTTTTCCCAAAACTGACCATTGTGACTTGCATATCAGCACTCTAAGGAGAAGTTAAAAGGAAAGATGAAATATACAGATATAAAATATTGACTGATGTATTTCTTTTTTTATTATTTATTTACACAGAAGTATGACGGTTATAGCTGTATTTGGGCGTTTCATGTTTCATAAAAGCACAGCATAACTTAGACAAATGAAAATCAATACAAATAAATGGAATGGCATCATTAAAACACTAACATTTTCGTTCACACAGTTGCACTGGCTAATGATTCATATACTGTAAACATGTTATGGCACATATCACCTTTAAAAAAAAAAAAAAAAAAAAGACCGCTCAAAATATTTTCTTTAACATACATTCATCAACTCTCAAAAAAAAGTGCCCTACATTCAGATTTTCCCAACACTATTATCATCTAAACACACAATAAAGCTTCTAGCTCTAAACATATTATTGCACTAGTACTTGCTAACCTCAAGCTGTTAGCAGCAGATGGCACTTTTCACCAAAGGCTGAAGACACTAAATGAAAGACTTTCATCAAATGTTTCACTTCTTAAAAGGCTACATCTACACGTAGCACAACAATGAACTGTAGTTTTCTATGAGTTTCCCCAGTTTGGCTGAACTCTTGAGGACTAAGGGACATTTATGGGAACATTTTCACAACATAAAAGGAATTTAAAGACAACACATTTACTACAGCTTGGCTTACACACATTAACACGTTCACAGTTAACTAGTTTAGAACTTTTCACAGATATAATTGGACACCACAGAAAGGACACAACCACCCCTTCTACTTACACCCAGAGATCTGAGGTCAATGCTGAGAGGGAAGAGAGGTTTCCATGGTTACATGGACATATGCTCAGGCAGGACGTAGGAGATGTCGTCCCACGGGTGGCGGTAGAGACCTTGTTTCAGGCGCTTCTGGTCCAGATAATGGCCTGTGCACAGAAAATGGGGAGAGAGAGAAAGCATAAGGATCTGAGCAGGGCCACCACTAACCATTTGGGTGCCCTAAGCACAGAAGCTTTGTGGTGCATTTGTTGATGGGGTAGCACAAATTGATAGACTCTGTTGTAGATTTGTGTTATGGTAGCATTTTTCGACTATTTGGTAAAAAGGAATGCTGGCAACGACATTTTTTTTAATCGCATGGTTTTCTGCGATTATTCGCCTTGTTATAGGCAAAATTTAATAATTCTGTTTATTTTAAAAGTACTACTGTATGAACAAAAGTGCAATTGCATTTGGTGTGCAAACACTAAACAAATAAGGAGATTTTTAACAGCAGTATTCCCTTTAACACAGTTACACAGCTGCAGCTCAAATATTTCTGTAAATCTCAACTTAAACATTAATGTAATCGAATCAAATTTAAAACCAAACCTATTTGCCCCTGCAGGTCATTCAGGTTTTATGTAGTTTGTTATAGAAAAAACAAGTTACTCTCAGAGTCCAGAGCATTATAGTAGCTGCAAAGAACTCCATATGAAAGTGTATGTATCTGAATGCAGTATCATTAAGTGACTTTACAGTATTGTTACATATTGTTGTTTCATACTGCTGTACTTGAGAGACACCATCGGCCGGAATCAAATTCCTTGTATGTGTTTGCTGACATACTTGACCAATAAATGCGATTCTGATTCAAGTCCCTGTTGGTGTAATGGTCAGGCGTCCCATTACTTTTGTCCATATAGTGTATGTTGACTTGTGGGCATTTGTATTGTTCATCATAAGAATTTACAAGTTTCTAGACATAAGTTTCTTCTGAAATCAAGAATATCATGGAGAATCTGTCCTCTCTTTACCGCTGGACTCTTCTGGGAAGAGTTTACACTATGGTTGGAACATTGCTGTGAGGATTTGAATTGTGTTCAACCACAACAGTAGGTACTTATGTTGGATGAATGGTTCTGGAACATGCGGGGGGGCGGAACCAATATAGCGGCTGAAAATATAATATGGACAAAAGTAATGGGACGCCTAACCCCCACAAGCCCAAAACAGCAACAAACTTTCAAAATAAAAGGATTAAAAAATAAAAAACCTGCATTAACGCGCACTAAAATAATTGACGGCATTAAGTAAATGATGTATTGTGTACAACATATGACATCCTTTCTTTAATGCTTCTCCACAGACCACAGACAATTAACAACAGACACAAACATTACAACACAGTAAATAAGGTTAGAAAAACTTTACTAATCCTGAGGGAAATGCTTGTGCCCTTTACAAGAAGTATAATCATATTAATATAAAAGAAATGCTATGAAAGAACATATTAAACAGATAAATGATCTTACTGCACCTATATATTGGTGTACAATAAATGGTTGATTACCAAATTAAGTGTTATTATGTATGAATAATGTCCTTGAATGTCTTTTAAAGACCCCTGAATGTGCCCCTACTGAACAGGGACACACAGGTAGAAAGTTACCTTTTATTTTTTTCATTTTATACTAAATGTTTAACTCAAATACAAATAATAATTAAAAAGCAAATAAACAGAAATTGTGGGTGGATGATGTCATTTTTGGTTGTACTTAGAGGTGCAGGGGAGTGTTGAAATTGATTTTATTTTCACTTAATAATTGTCAGGGACGAGAATGGTGCGCTACTGAGAGACCAGGTGTAGCGTGAGGGAAGGGCCCAATCGCAGATATACATGAGAGAG
>JBBJLS010091053.1:0-22162 GCA_037577275.1 Bryconaethiops microstoma | reverse complement strand
ACACACACACACCCTCACATATACACTCACACACACACACACACACACACACACACACACACACACACATACACGCACTCACACATACACACACACACACTCACACACACACACACACACACACACACATATACACACACACTCACATATACACATACACACACACACACATATACACACACACACAAACACACACATACACACATACACGCACATATACACACACACTCACATACACACACACACTCACACTCACTCACATATACATACACACACTCACATATACACAAACACACACACACACATACACATATACACACACACGCACATATATACACACACACACACACACACCCACGCACATATACACACACACTCACATACACACACACACACAGACTCACATATACACACACTCACATATACACACACACTCACATATACACACACACACACACACACACTCACACACACACACACACACACACACAGAGAACAGATCTGACCCCCTCCTCTTTGGCTGTTTTGTTTTATTACTCACTGGGTTGGTTTTGTGACTCTCACATGTTGCTGTTATTCACAGACGCACAAAACGATTTTTGGAAATAATGAGAGATCACATTCTGTGAAAACAAGTAAACAGGACTTTTCGGACCTACTCCTTCATTACCAGTGATGTGTGGATCTGAAGGGCGGGTGCAGGCGAGTTTCCGGTTTTGGTGAAGTTTAGTGCTGAATTAGGATCTTCTCAGAAAATGACATTGCTTTTCCCATTCCACCAAACAAACTGTGTTCAGACCCGCCACAGAGGAAACAGCTACGGCACCAGAAATTAACACAAAATCAAGCTTCTGCAATCAAAATAAAAATCTGTCTCTAAGGTGACAGTCATGGAATGTGATGGAGATCTTTTTTACTCCTGAGAAAAAAAAGCAGCACTGATGCAATCATTTTGCTAAATGGGTTTCGGCGGCCTCCCATTTTAAGGGTTAAAAAATAAATATTTACTAAAATTCTGACTACAATTTACACAAATTTTTCTCTTGATTGAAAACAAATATCATATTATAAATTCTTGTAAGAGGCCTGTATTACACAGACTGTTATTAGTTTTCTGATTATGAAGGAAAATGAAAGAAAATAACATGGCAGTATTTCCTATTCATCAGTTTTGCCAGACATATATTTTCTATTTCTTATCCATTTTCTTTATTGTTCATATTTTTAAATTTTTATGTCTGTATGGACTTAGTGTGTACAAAACGGAATAAATCCTGGATCCCGTCAAACTCCGACACGTCCAAACGTGGAAACATGGAGCTGTCTGCCCTGGAGATGACTTTTGAAAGGTTTATTGTGTTTGTATTTATTGTAATTGTCTGGATAATGCTGTTGATGATGATGATCATAATTAATCATAGTGATTTATTTGTACCAAGAGGACAGTTCCCCATAATACTGCAATTTTCATTTTCTGTTTGAAACAATTTAATGTTTAGTTTTGTGATCACAGCAAAAGATTTGATGCACTGACAGCATATTTTCTTTAAATGTATATTTATTTTTTTATTATAAACAACTTTATATAGTCAGCGTAGTCAGTGTAATGAGTGACAAATGTTGTGTATTAGAGGTTTGAAGTGTGTCCCACCAAAAACGAATATAAAGCAAGGAATAATTGTTCGTTAACTCAGTACTGTTTCACAGTTCTTATACAGATTAATCTACCGAATGCAGTTAATGCCAGTCCAACAGGACAGACGGTTAACAAACAGACGCGAGGTCAAAGTAAAGCCGAAGTGAGGGAACCAACCGGTGCAGAGACGCAGGTTTAAGGACAGCGTACGGTACCGACACCATGTAACACAAACCCTGTGTGTCCTTCACTCGCGCCGCCTGACATCTCCTCATCTGCGCCACCAGTATAGATTACTGGCATCAGGACAGGCAACATGATCCAAAAGACATTAAAGAAACATTTCTCGAGGTTCCGTACCGTCAAACAAAATAAATAAACGTACAGGCGTTACTCTTCACAGCTGCGCTTCAGTTAAAGAAAAGAAGATTTTCATCGCTGACTTTACAAGAAATGTTCCAAACTTGAACACTGAAATTCATATGCAGGTCAGTAAACATCAGTCGTGCCGACAGTATTGTCCAAAACGAGAAATTTCCACTTCACTGTTGATTTTTTAAACAATATTTTTCCTGGTCCTCTCGAATAAACTCAGAAATGGATAGTGACACCGAGACGGTGGACCACTGACATTCCAAAACGTTCCACGACGATTTCACAAAATTCTGAGAAGACCAACAAATCATTTCTCCTCACATCACACACAGCACCATTTCCTGGGTGAGTCTTTAAACCTGCTTTATTCAACAGCAACCGTTTGTGTCAGTGCTGAGTCACCGACCAGGCAACACTGCCACACTGTAAGTCTCGGTTCTTTGATACTGAAACTGATTGTAATTTATAAGAACACAAACTATAGAAATGTACTGAAACAATAACTGGAATCAACTAACTAGTTATTGACTAGTTATCAAGGCTAAAATAAATATATTTCATATATTTTGTAACTTGCTGAGACAAAAGTTTCATAAACTCACCTAATTTAAGCATTTGAGTCTCACATTGTACAAACATGAGGGTGATGGTACACAGGGCAGCTGGTCGCCTAGTGGTTAGGGTGTTGCCCCTGTAATCAGAAGGTTGTGGGTTTGAATCCCAACACTGTTAGGTTCCCTTGAGCAAGATAACGTCCCCACACACTGCTCCCCGGCGCCCCTCGTTGGTGGCAGCCCCCTGCTTCACACTGTGTGCTGTGGTGTTCATGTGTGACTATAAGGGGCCACTTTACTTTAAACTTCAAACGATGAAGGAACTAAAAACAGTGTTCCACACAGTTCGCCGACGTCCTGCATCCAGAGCACTTTCAAATACAGCGAGGCCGAAAGACCATAGCCTGACAGGAAAGCCTTTCGAAAGCGGACCCCCGTCTAGGTCTTGACGTGAGAGTGACGTGTGAAAGCCACAGGACCGGGTTCCTGTGGCTGATATTCTTCCTTATTCTGGATCTGAGCTCTGAACTGGAGAGTTCAGTTAGTTCCTCCTAGGATTGCAGAGTCATGGTAAGAACCTAGACTGAGGTGCATTACAATGAACCTCCTGGTATAATCATTCAGAAGGGTGAGAGGATCCTTCGTTTAAGAAACTCAAATGAGATTATGCAGGGAGTGTAGGCCAATTTGAACTTGGTCAAGCAACAAACTACATACAGCCGCGGTATCACTTGGTGTCATGGGGTTTTTGAATTATCTGTAATTGTCATTAAGGACCTGAAGTGTGTCTTTCTTTTCTTTTGAAATTTTGCGTGTTCTAAAAACCAGACAGCAATAAAATCATGAGCATGCGCCAGTAAAGGTTAGTGCATAAACCTTCAGTTCACTTTCTGTTATCGTCCTCCATGAAATGTCCTATCAGATCTAAGTGGCGGTCTGTATTCACACTGTATACCATTCATTTCAAGCTCTAGCTTAAACATGAAGAATTGAAAATTTACATATTCTTAAATTTGTATTTTGTAGTTTTAGAGTTTCCACAAATAATCCTGACTGTGTCTTGGTTGCAGCAAGAGCTGGAGACAGACTGGGGACCAATCCGTTAGGTGGGAAAAGAATACTGTAATAATGAAAATAATATAGTTTGTCATATATACCTCACATTTTATTATGTTTTATCTTATTTAATGTACTTAATGGATACATGTTTTTCCTAGCTCTGGAGAAGTCTCCATCACTGTAAACCAATGACAGTTTACAGCACCTGTTGTCAGATGTGATCGTAATCTGAGCCTTCTGAGTCGATCTAAAGCTTTAATTCTGCACACAGAGAGCAGAGCTGAAGGACATGTGTGACTGTACAACTGGTCAAAAACAATGACATTTAAACAACGATCAGAGATTTAAAGGAGATTTACGTAAATACTGGAGTGAATTATAGTTGACCCTTACCAGGGGTGCAGGGGTCTGGACATAACAAATAAAAGCAGACCAGCCTTAATCGAGGAATTTCAACTACACAATTACACAATTACACAACAGGTTCCAATCCACACCAGTACACACAAGCTTGCAATAAATGGACACCGTCTCTGTTCTTCTTGGCACTAAAGTTTAGGAACTGAGCAAGTGGGGGAAAAAGCTTATATCTAACGCTTGTTACAACACAACGCCCCGGGTGCAGTACCTTACTCAAGGGTACAACTAGCAGTCCTGGGATTCAAACTTACAACCTTCTGATCAGAGGGCCAAATCCCTAACCATTAGGCCACCACACATTGGATGATAAGAAGCAAGTTCACATGGAATCACACACAGACGGGGCAGAAAAAGTAAAAACAAAAAGAAAAAACTGCATCTGAGAAAAAGAATGAGTAGTTTCTCAGGATCAGCAGCAAGGAGAAATAAATAACACTCTCAGATTGGCTACTTTCAAAACTCCCGCCTCTGAGTACAGCGGTGTGTCACCATCCCAAGAAATTTCGCCGAATTTACGTTGATGTTTATGTTACAAAAATAGTAAATTATAGATTTTTAAATAATTTAGCACTGAAATGCATGCAAAATTACATGTTGCCACGAAAAGAGAAAAAAATGATATTTGTGGTTTCCGTGAATTTGTGGGCGTTTCTGTGAACAATCATTAGTTCGGTGGGGAAACACTGTATATCTGAGTGAAGGTCTTTAAACATACTTAAGAACAGAAAACCATTCTATAGATTAGTTTCATTTAAGGTCAGTTTCATTTTTCACTGATGTGTTTGGTTTTAATAAAAACAAACGTTCAAATATGAAGGAGAAAAAAAAAACTTTCTGTCAATTCAGATTTGTAACGAGACCTTTGAAGATAAATAAGTGATTAGGGGTTGAAAATGTGACTGCATGAAAGGACTCCATTTAAGGTATATAAAAGTATTCCATTTCAAAAAGGAGAGTATAAATCTACCAAATAATGGTTATCACTGGATTATTAAAAATACTATTTTTATCCCTGCAAGCACAGTGTAGGCATCAGTGTTGAGCTTTAATGTTTTAAAACCAGCAAATAAAGTCTTCTCTGATGATCCTGTTCCACTATACTGTTTACCGCACACGTCCAGTTCAGGTTCCTCCCCCTTCCAGAACTTGAAAAGAATGTCATAGGACAACATGAAACCAATGAAAGCAAAGGATACACCCTGCTATAAATATTTAAGGACTAATTAGTGCAATCACTGAGCGTCATATCCACGGACACAGCCTGAAATGTATAACGCACCGAGGAAACTGGAGGATGCAGAGGGATTTCTCGGATTACTGGGTGCACCAGGTTCAAGTGTGTTAAGTGATTTGATTTCTTCCAGACCCCAGTATGATGCTGAATCCATGTATGACTACGGAAAAATCTCAAATAACCCTCAGCAGTTCAAAGTAAATATTCTGTGCTTCTCTCAACAGATATAGAACATTTGTGTTCCGATATCGTTCCAACAGAAGACTCGCAACACCGTCTGATGCAATCACCAGCGACCCAGACAGTCCTGAATGAGTCAAAAAGACATTGCACTCTGAAAACTGCTCATTTCATAAAGTCACTGTTTATTGTCACCTGTATTGAAACATTTTTCCCAACACTGAGCAGAATAAGCATCACATTAAGCCTGAGACTGATGGAAGGGGCGGGGTGAGATACTTCAGATATAACGACGAGACCTCCTGATCTTTGGTTTTAGCAGAAAATTGCATAACCTTTCAGAAAATATTGCAAAATACAGCTTCTCAAGATTAAATTTAAATGTTAAATTTAATGCACCCTGTCAAGGATGACAAAGACAAATCAGTGAATCACGACAAAGCTCTGAACCTGATTACCCTAAAGAATGATGCAGCTCATTCTTAATGATGTCACTTAATGTAACAGTGCTTTCACAGTCTGTTGATGGAGAATTTTAATAATTAAAACAAATAATGCTAAGAATAAACGGAATACTTTTAATAATACAACAGCAACACATACATACATTTGAATATGGCAAGGATTTGCCAAAGTAAATAAAATTTGCCAATGTATGTAAAATATTTATAATATTTTTGATTTAACTTTGATAACTGGTTCACAGACAAGTGAAACTGTCTACATTTTCTAATTAAATTATACATAAAACACCTTTCTCACTTTAACAATTTAGCGATCATACACCATTTAATCATAACATTTGAATGAATAAATTTAAGCTTGAAAAACGCTAGACTTCTTGTCCTTTGTACACAGTATTAAACGGCATGATTCAACAAACTGAAGTTCAAACTCTCCGAGTCTTTCTGAAGACAGAGAGGTTTGTTCTTCTATGCACAGATGACCCCTGACCTACTAGACTTCAGAGCACAGCCAGACACTGATTGATTTCTTCAAGTCTCATAACGATACTCTTACTCCAGGAACGTGTAGACACTCTTTATAGCTAATTAACTAAGATCATTCTGACAGATATTCAATAGTACTTTCATTCTGTCAGTACTGCCTGATATTATTTTTGCCTTAATTTCAGCCTAATGAAAAGCAGAAGTGGGATTTTAATAATAACACTTTATATAAAGGTTTTAAAAGGGTTATTTAAGACAAATTTATTTAATAGAAGTTTAGACCATGCGACAGAGAAGATAAAATAATGTCAGATTTTGATTCTGACAGTGATTAAGGACCATCGGAGCAGATGCATTAGGGTTAGGATTAGGATTAGGATTAGGATTAGGATTAG
Organism: Bryconaethiops microstoma; assembly: GCA_037577275.1. Classification (NCBI taxonomy): domain Eukaryota; kingdom Metazoa; phylum Chordata; class Actinopteri; order Characiformes; family Alestidae; genus Bryconaethiops; species Bryconaethiops microstoma. The sequence goes on along the minus strand of JBBJLS010091053.1, from coordinate 15,359 downwards.
GATTAGGATTAGGCAAACAAACAAACCAAAAAAAACATAAATCTACAAATACACCATAATCATAGAATTTTGGTGACAATCTACCGATGCAGCTGAGATACACCTGCTAAATATACAGACTGGCTTTACACTTCATAGGCTTTGTCGAATTCAAATGTGTTTTTTGGGGGGGTTTTTTTACCACTGCTGTTCGTCTTTTCACCACTTCCTATGAAAATGTAAAATTGTCTCTAAAGCGTGGAGCCAAACTCAGCTTTATTTTCCTTCTCCTTTCATTCAGCACGCAGCATTTCACAAATAACTTTGAGATGAAAATGTCTGGCTCTCAGGACGATTAGACAGTTAAACTATTCATTTGAAAAGTCCTGATGTGGGTAAATGACATCAGAAAGTCTCTCACACACACAGTTCCTTTCTGTATGGGGATAAGTGCTGCCTCCTCTATAGTGAAAATACACAACTGTATCACTGTGAAATATATATCGACTGAAATACTTATTTCAACATAAACATCTTCAAGCTGAAGAGCTGGACATTTGTAAAATTGTTGTCTTTCATGACATCACAAAAACGTTCTGTTTAAAAGAGGATGTTTTGCAGCTCAATTTTCATAGAAACTCGTTTATCTCCCAATTTGAACACTAATCAGCTGCAACACTGAAACTGCCAGCCTAATGCTGTGATACCAGAACAGCTCTGACTCGTCAAGGCATGGACTCTACACGTCTTCTGAAGGTGCGCTGTGGAAGCTGGCACCAATACGAGCGGCAGATCTTTTAAGTCCTGTGAATTGCAAGGTGTGGCTTCCATGGAGCGAACTTGTACACCCAGCACATCCCACAGATGCTTGATGGGATTGAGATCTGGGAGATTTGGAGTCCAGTTCAACACCTTGAACTCTTTCTCATGTTCCCAAAACCATTCCTGACAGATTTCAGTGTGGCGGGTGCATCGTCCTGCTGAAACAGGCCACTGCCAGACTGTTACTGTTACATACGGTTTTCATTATGGTGCATACTTGGTCTGTAACAATGTTTAGAAAGGTGATAGGCGACATCCACATGAATGCCAGAACCCAAGCTTTCGAAGTAGAACACTGGCCAGACCATCACACAGCCTTCTTCGCATAATGCTACCTGGTACCATCTGTTCCTCAGGTAAACGATGCACACACACACCTGACCATCCACACCATATAAGACAAATGGAATTCATCATACCAAGTCATTCACATGCCCATTGTATGCTCACATGCCTATTGTAGGTGCTTTTGGCGGTGGACAGGAGTCAGCATGGCCACTCTGACTGGTCTGCGGCTACTCAGACCCATATTTAGCAAACTGCCATGAACTGTGTGTTGTGACACTTTTCTATCATAGGCAGCAACCAGCATTAACATTTTTGCTACAGTAGCTCATTAATGTGATCGGACAAGACAGACAGGTCTTGTAAAGTGTTGTCAGCATGCAGTGACTAGTACCTACCAGAAATGTAAGGAGTGCATCATTAAGTCATGGGTGTCTAAGGCTTAACGATGCACTTTTGGATCGTAGGATAGTGCGCCTGGTCCGATACCACAGAAGAGCTACTGCAGCACAAACTGACGAAAAAGTTCATGCGGGCCATGATGGCAACATACAGTTCATCACAGACTGGTCAGAGCGCCCATGCTTACCCCCATCCACCACTGAAAGAGCCTACAATGGACATGTGAGCATCAGAACTGGCCCCTGAAACGACGGATACAGGAGGCCTGGTCTGACCACTCATAGGGCAGCTGGTGGCCTAGTGGTTAGGGTGTTGCCCCTGCACTCAGAAGGCTTTGGGTTTGAATCCCAAAACTGCTAGTACGTACCTTTGAGGTACTCTTGAGCAAAGGATACTGTCCCCACACAAAGTTCAGAGGAAAGAATCAAAACTGGATTATTCAAAATACTGCAAGCACTGTATAGGCCTCAGTATTAAGTGTGATAAAACCAGTGAATAAAGTCTTCTCTGACAATCCTTTTCCATTATACTACATACCCCACCCCATCCAGTTGAAGTTCAGTGGTGTTTCTGAACAAAAAGATCATGCCACTGGTTTTCACGCGACCTTCCCGCAGCCGTTTGCTGAAACTTTTAAAGAGCCTGAAGGCATACGCTCTAGGACATTACCTCGACGGATGACACTGTTACTACTTGAAGAAAGTTAAGTACGTAGCTCAGTGGGAGATGCACTTAAGAGCTAAAGTGTGTGACAGTCACTTCTTCTTTAGGTCTAGCTCACTCACAGTGATTTGACACCGAGTGTGATGGAGACACTGCGCTGCAAAATGTTATTAGAATTCTCTGTGAAGTGCCGGATTAATAATAAATTGAAAAGGACCAGAGGGAGGTTTGAGTGTGTGTGTGTGTGTGTGTGTGTGTCTGTGAACGAGTTTGAAACTTTTTATGACATGATAACCAGCGAACCTGTCACTATCCATTTGTTTCTTTTATAGCAGCCCATCTTGTCTCCCTCGAACATGATGGAGTACCTCAGGGGTAAATCCTGAGCACCACTAACTGGTTTTATCACTCACTAGTTCATTGATAAAGCCATAAAGTATGCATGGCAACTTAGTAAACTACTACAAAACTGACAGTTATATCAAATGATGAATTTTAGGTTGGTTTCCAGCTCTAGTGGACAAAGTAAACAAATATTGTATTTCCTTGGTAAAAGTGAAATATTTACATTCCTGCGTAAGTTAAAGTACTTCATTTTAAATGTACCAAAGGCAAAAGTACTATATGTGAGAAATATATTAAATGAATGAACAGAAACTTGGGTTGCTGCAGGGTGTATGGAGTCAAAACAGCTTAAAAAATATAACTGGAACAAAACATGACGCAATTGTGTTCCTCACTAGATACTGAAGATACTGGAGGTTCCACCCCAGCGACAGCGTAAGTACCCTAAAATGTACGATTTTTATTCTGAGAGTGTATAAGGGTGCAGCAGGCCAAACAATTTGACCAATTAAAAAAGTGTTTTAAGTGAACATGCTTCATATTCCCCTTGATATTTTAGACAAAAAAACATTTTCCCCTCTTCTCCCACTATAGACACATGCTGCAGAAAGCAGTGGACTGTAGGATATGCTATGGTAAAATGTGGGACTGAGAAGAGGATTTCATAAAAGGTGTAAATAAAATAATGCAGATTTAAAACAAAAAATAAATACAGCAACAAATTATTTGTGCTTGTCACTGTTACTGTGCAGTGTCACCTGAAACCCATGGAAGTGCCTTTTTTTGCACAAGCCATGCTTTCTCCACGTTAATTATATTTCTCTTTGCATCTGAAAGTTGCTTTTTTAAGTATTAATTTTGTTTCACAGGATACTGACCAAACCCCGGTCAAACCAGTGGAGAATGATCTGAATACAGGTCAGGTCAACGATTCTTTACCGTATTCTCCACTATAGCATGAACAACAGCAAACACTTCATCAAACTGAAGCAGAAACTCATCAGAAAAGATTCTCGGTCTATGGTTCCACGCATGCACATGTAGTGTTCACTCGAAAGCGTCTCAGAGGAGTTATGGCAGCTCATAAACTCAACCAAGTTTTGCGGTGAAGAAAGGGACTGTGCGTTTACCGTGGAAAAGGTGGCTTACCGTGGAAAAAGCTCTTGACGCGAAGGTAGCTCACGCTAAGACGCAGCACAGACAGCTTGTCCAGTTTGGAGATAATTTCCGGAGAGAATGGCAGCATGCTGGCCAGTCGGTCCAGCTCGGCGTTCAAACGGTCCCGGTGCCGTTTTGATGGGTTGGACTTCTCCGTCACAGAGGCCGGCTTTCTGCTGGAAGGAAGAAAACACTTTCAGTGGTCAATTTTTATAGGAAACCTGCCTTGAACAACACAAGACTGATCTAATAAATATCTAATAACTAATCTATCTAACAAATAGGCCAGTAAGTCCCAACAAGCCGCTGCCATATTAATATCATTACAGTGCTAGAGTCCTGCACCACCCAAAAAATAATCCGAAACAGGGAGGCCCTAAACTGATGGAACCAGTTTTACACTGTAATATACTTTACATGATAAAACTAATGTACAGTACATTACAGTATAAAACTAATGTACAGTACATTACAGTATAAAACTAATGTACAGTATATTACAGTATAAAACTAATGTACAGTACATTACAGTATAAAACTGATGCACAGTATATTACAGTATAAAACTCATGTACAGTATATTACATTATAAAACTAATGTACAGTACATTACAGTATAAAACTGATGCACTGTATATTACAGTATAAAACTAATGTACAGTATATTACAGTATAAAACTGATGCACTGTATATTACAGTATAAAACTGATGTACAGTATATTACAGTATAAAACTGATGTACAGTACATTACAGTATAAAACTAATATACAGTATATTACAGTATAAAACTGATGTACAGTACATTACAGTATAAAACTGATGCACAATATATTACAGTATAAAACTGATGTACAGTATATTACAGTATAAAACTAATGTACAGTATATTACAGTATAAAACCGTAATAACCGTAATAACCGTAATAATACACTACATTACAGTATAAAACTGATGTACAGTATATTACAGTATAAAACTAATGTACAGTATATTACAGTATAAAACCGATGTACACTACATTACAGTATAAAACTGATGTACAGTACATTACAGTAGAAAACTCTCAAGAACAGCACATTACAGTATAAAACAAACTTTGTGGATGTAAACGTTTTATGTAAGAAGTTCAAATTCGGAATACAGACACAAGTAAACATTGATAATAAGAGTAATCCTAAAGGAAACTCATTAAACTGTGTAAATCGATTCCCCTGGAATAGTCGCCTAGCTCCACAGCAGGTGTTTTATTTGAAGTTAACTTAAATTTCACAGGCAGCAGTATGCATGCAGACCAAAGCCGGCCGGGTTTTAGCTCTTCTGGGTCTATGTTGTGGTTTAGGAGTCTGATTTCTGTCAGCAAAGCCCGTCTGTAGGAAACCACAGCTTTAAATAAACCCCAGCACCCAACTTCCATTTGTGGAGCTCAGCGCCAACTGGCTCAAAAGAGTTAGCCCCTGTAATCCTTTAAATGAGGCAATTTATTAGTATAAATGAAGAGAAAAGGTTTTGGATTTGTTTTGCAGACTTTCTGATTAAATACATTATTTAGCTTTTGTTAAGTGAGCCTATAAATAGAGTATGACATCAGTTCAGCAGATTTCAAGTATAGATGAATTTGAAAAAAATGCATAATATTGAGTTAGACTGAACATTTGCTACTAAATCAGTGTAAACATCCTGCCTGACTGTTTACTCTTACTCTTTACTTTTTCCCTCTTCTTGCATTTGATTTTACTTGTGTAATAATTAAGCATTTAAACACTTGCCTGGGCATTTAATTTAGCTACTTGAAAATAAATAAAAATAAGTTAATAAAGTTAATAAAAATAAAACCTTGTCTGGGCATTTAATTTAGCTACTTGAAAACAAACAAAAAATTGTTTTTTTTAACCACTTGAAAATAAATAAAAAATAAAGTTTTTTTTAAATACCACTGCTATTTATACAGTCTATACTGTTTATACTTGATATACTGTTTATACTGGTTATACTGGTTATACTGTTACACTGTTACACTGTCTATACTCTCTATACTGTTTATACTTGATATACTGTTATACTAGTTATACTGGTTATACTGGTTATACTGTTACACTGTCTATACTCTCTATACTGTTTATACTTGATATACTGTTATACTGGTTATACTGGTTATACTGTTACACTGTTTATACTGGTTTTACTGTCTATACTGTTGATACTGGTTATACTGTCCATACTATTGATACTGTCTATACTGTTAGACTGTTTATACTGGTTATACTGGTTATACTGTCTATATTTTTTATGCTGGTTACACTGTTCATACTGGTTATACTGTTTGCTCAATTCTCTACTACATTGCACATTTTTTCAATCACTGCACATTTATATATATATATATAATGCACAGAAAGCAGCCAACACCCTCCGGACAGGTTAAACCTTACTCTTATTTCTACTATTTGCAGTGTTCTGTATGTTGTCTTATGTCTGTTACGCTACAAGTACACTGTGAAACCTGAGCTTCGTCATTTTCGTCTCTCTGTAGACTGTATTGGGGTGAGATGACAGTAAAGTTTGCTTCGACTTTGACATTGAAGTCTCCAGTTGCCAACTTAACCGGCATAACTTATAAAACCACTGGTCTTAGTGGTTTTCCTTTGTCAAATCACATTTTAAAAAAAACAGTTTTCTACAGATTAGACAGAGTTGAACCCTGCATGGTCTGTTCAGAGAGTCTGACTCCAGGTCTCCTGGTTCTGAGAGCTCAGCCCTTTAAGACGTTTCTCTGAACTCCTCTGTCAGTCAGGAGCTCCGTTTCCAAGAACGCTAGAACAGACCTAGATACACTTAGAAAAACAGCTATAAAAACACTCAACTGCTTCTGGATCGGCTTCCTCCTCTTCCGACCGGCGTACATGCAGTCCCCCGGGGGGATCATCCCTCGCTCGCAGGTGCCAGGTGCCCTGGAAGAGGGATGCACAGAAGGTTTCATCCCACAAACTTCACTTTCCCAATTATGTGGAACCCCAAGCTGTGCAACATCAGCACCACAGGTCAGGGGGTTCAAACCCAGCAGCTCAAACTTAGTCCAAATCTTAAACCACCACTGAGCCACTCTGGACCTGTTTACACCCACCAGCCAGTGACAGACCCTCCCAATGAACACTGCAGGGTCAGCCCCCCCATATTAAAAAAAAAAAAAAATATATATATATATATATATCAGCATTTACAGGCTTCGTAATGAGCAAGAAAAACACAATAAATTAAATAAAATGAAATAAACCAGACGCTCACTCACCCGGTCACTCCAGCAGAGTCTCTGAGCTCGGGCAAATAAAGCCTCTCATTCAGAGCAGAGCAGGATTTCTGAGGATTTCTGAGAATTTCTGAGCTAAATCAGAGCTCCATCCCTCAGAAGAGCTGTGATCTCCCCTGCGCGTGCAGAGCTCGAGGCAGATGTGGCTCGTGCTTTATACCCACCGCGCTTCCTCGCGTTTCAGGTGGCGGAGTCCTCCAAACGACACGGCGCGCGCTTCGCACGCAACTCTCAGCCTCACACACACACACACACACACACGCACGCACGCACACACACACACACACACACACAGGCACGCACACAGCTGGGGGAGGGATTACACTGAAAGTCGTCTGTTCCAGATCTCCTCAGAACTCGAGCTGCTCAGACAGTCCGGTGCGTGCTGGAGAGCCGAACGGGAGCAGGAGGACCTTCTGGCACCTTCTCACAAGGTGGACTTCTGCAAATAAACAGGAAAGGGTCGTTCTGACCCAAACGGACGGTACGTTTGAAGGAAGCGAACCTCAGATCTGACTAAAATTTGTCCAGAAGTTCCAGGCTGAGAACGAGGCGGTACTCAACGGAAAGAGAACCGGCGACGAGCAACTCCGGCTCCCTGCAGCCACATGAAGTCGCAGGTTCATCCCAGGGTCGAGTCCTGCTGCTCGCTATGTTGCTGTAGTGTTTGCACTCGGTCTTCTCACGAACGCGTTCTCCAGTTCTCCCGATTACAAACATACACAAATTCAGGACTCAGCTCGACCAGCTGAAATTAAGGAAACATTTTGTTACATTAGAATTCATTTGTTGCGACAGAGCAGCTGAAAGTTATTTCATTGGACATTCTTTCTTTTTTACTTTATTCTTTCGGGGTTTTTTTCCTGAGCCATGTTCCCCTGAGAGCAGGGGCTTCAGAACTCTGATGGAGTTTAAATCTTTCTCGCTCATGTAAAAATAAGATAAGACGAACACTGTGAGGACAAACTAGTCCGAGGTTCCCAGTGTGGTTTCTTCCAGTTACTGACTGACTGAGAAATTGTTCTGTTGTTCTGTAATCACAGTCAGCGTCTCTTTAGGGTTCAGTCAGGGTCACTTATGAGCAGTCATTAAAGAGCAGTTTAGATGTTTCATAGGCTGTTAACAAGCACATTCAACCAAAACAGAGTTCTGGACTTGTTCTTTTTCTCTGTCAACGACCCTGTCTGAACTCCACACAAACACACACACACACACACACACAAGTAAGCGACTTAAATTGTTTCTGGTCAGTGAGCCCAGCCCGGCATGTTAGCTGCAGATGATATGTCAATGTTGTGACAGGCTGGGGCGAAGCCCTAACGGCGCTTATTCCCAGCTACTGCAGCCCAAATACCAGCCCGGCTTTATCCATACAATCTGGAAGATTAGCCCAGGTTTAAGCACCAATAAGCCCAGGCAAGTTGGAGCTGTGAGTCAAGCCTTTGCCTGCAACCTGGCGAGTGTTTATGCTCCACTAACCCGACATCCAGCCACATTTCTGCCCGCTGTCGGGTTCACTGATCTACTAAACTATTCATCAGAAATCAGGTTGAAACTACTGTATGCACAAACACACTTTGCATTACAGTGTGCCATAAACAAATACTGCCGGGGTCTGAATCCAGAGTTTGACCTCTTTTTTACATAAAGGCAGCAGCCACTGACATCACGTGACCCACAGCAGGCCATTTGAGCACGAATACAAAATAATCCTTATTTAAGAGCAGAGAGAGTGAGAACCATGAAATGCACTCAGTAAGCACGACCCCCACCATGTTAGATGGATTTATGTAACGACTATGCTGGAGTTCTAATATAACTTATTATTATTGATTTGTTAGAATCAGTGAGTCCTTACATCAGTTTTTAAGATTCTACCTCAGTGCTTTCTTTGCAAAATTCGTTTTATTATGAATTTAACATAACATTATACATAACATTATTGAGCACTCAAGTGAAACAATCTATTAAAGATGATAGTTATCAAACTCTAAAACATCAAAAGAGCTGGTACAAAAGAATAATCAAACACTCAGAGGCCTCATGGCCTTAAGGGTACCTGGCGTTTCCTCTTACACACACACACAGAAGGTGTTCAGGAAAATAAAAGTCTTCACCTAGATTTTTATACAGCAGGGGTAATTCAATCAGTTTAACAGTTTGTAGAAAACTAAGAAAACTTCGAGAGAGACCTGCTGGAAAGGCACATGAGCCCCCGTTTGACTGCAAAAGAGCTTCAGGGAAATTCAGAAGACCAGAGTGATGGTGTTTTCTGTGCAGTGACACCTGCACAAATATGGCCTTCATGGAAGCGTCATGAGAAGAAAACATTTCCTGTGTTCTCACCACAAAATTCAGTGGTACAGATTTTCAGAGGAACATCTAAAAGAGTCTGATCCGTTTTGGAAACACTTCCTGCAGACGTAAGAAGTTCAAATCAAACTGAAAAGAGCAAAAGTATGTTTTGGAAAAAAGAAAAGAGCAGCTCTCTAACTGTTAAGCGGTGGAGCAGTCATGCTCTGGGCTCGTGTTGCAGCCTGTGGCACGGGGAGCATTTCACTGGTGGAGGGAAAATGGATTAAATACCAAAAAATTCTGGAAGCTAGCATCGCTCTGTCAGTAAAAAAGGCTAAGGATTAAAAGGGATGGTTATTATAACACACCTCAAAATCCACCTTGGACCGCCTGAAGAGACACAAGGCTTTACCGTGGTCCTCACAGAGCTTCGACCTCAGAGGAGCAGTGCATGCAAGGCACCCAAAAATCTTGCAGAACTAGAAACGTTTTCCAACGGAGAACGAGTGAAAATCACCCAGAGAAGAACTGAGAGACTCTTATTTGGCGACAAAAAGCTGTGATACTCACCAAAGGTGCTGTTATTAAATACCCACCATGCAGGGGCCCAAACTTTCACATTGTGTTCCTTATTTCTCTGAACTTGTACAAGACAAAATACTACAATAATCTTGATTAAAGCATAGAAAAGAATGTTTCTTCTTTAACTTTATACCTTCGAGGGGTCAGATCATCTCCTACTCAGTTTTTTCACAGTAACAGAAATTATGAGCAGAGGGGCCCAAACCATTGTGCATGCTGTTGTGTTTCCTGAAATTCTTACAGTATCAAACCATATGTGTCTAAGAATTTGAAAACTAAAGTCCCCCCCCCCAGGTATTGATAAGGAGTTTGGATCTCCACGACCCAGTACTGGGAGTTTTATACTAGTACTGCACAATGTAATTATATTATTTTCATAAAAAAACACGTCTTTTATGCATTTCTGAGAATGTTATCACTGCTACTTGATCACTCGAGCGCTGCATGTTTCATCACACTCAGAGCACTGATAGTATTATTCAGCTGGATTTACTGCAACACTGTGTGAAACATTGAATAAAAGTCACTTGATAGTGTTTTTAAATACTGTCACCACTCTTTTTTGGCTGTCCCTCCTCAGGAATAGTCTTATCAGACGTCAGAAAAAGAACGCTGGAAACAAGATGAGTTTTTAATGTGTCAAATTAGTGGTATTTTCAAATGAATTCACATTTTTAATAAAATGCTTTGATCTGACTGAACTAGTAATTACCTGGGTTACCATGGAAACCAGAGAAGACATGATATAAACACTGAACATGTGATTTAAGGAAGCGAAAGCGTGATGAGGTGGAATTTACTGCCGTCTTCCTCGTCTCTATTCAGCCAGATCAAAACGTGAAACTCAAGATGATTCAAGTCATGAAGACAGGAACCGGACTCTCATGTTCAGTCAACAAGATCTTAATCATACAAATAATAAATAAGTGACAGTGTGGTTCCTTTTATTTAGAAGTTCATGTGTTTTTTTCTAATAAGTGAAGGAGGCTGTTGAACTGATTTATTCACTATTATTTTGTATATTTAAATTAAAAAAAAAATTGTTTTCATAAGATTCTGGGGTCAACGATGAAAACTAGCTTAATTGGTTTCCATTTAATCTCACTCCTTTACACACGGCATGTTCTACAGCTACGAAGAACACGTCACTGAATCATTGTTTCATGTCATCAGGAGTCTGATATCAGGAACTCTTCTGACCACTGAAAACACGGCTCTGCATGTTTCTGCGTGTTTCAATAATGTCTCTGTGGGGGAACTGGAAATACGCCATGAATGTATTTAAATAATTATTGAGGGTTTTAAGTATTTGAACTTTTTGCATGTGGAAGGTTTTATGTTCTCCTAAATGCAAAACACAGACACACAGACACACACACACACACACACACACCCTCGCCTCAGGCAGAACAGTGGTGTTGAAAGATCTCATAGGTTAGGTGATTATTTTAGCTGGCAGTTTGCCGACCTGGTTGGCCGCGCTCCACTTGCATGAAAGGCCAACAAGTGCCAAGCAGGAAGCCGGTCAGATTCAGTACACGATGGTCAGATCACGGGATTCTGTCAAATCATTCCACTAACTTACTGTTACTGGTGCCTAACTGTAATAATAAAACACCAAAGTGTTATAATCATAGACCAAATTATTATAATAGCACACCAAAGTATTATACTCATACACCAAAGTGTTATAATGAAACACCAAAGTGTTATAATAAAAAACCAGAGTATTATAATAAAACACTAAAGTATTATAATAATACATCAGTGTTATAATACACCAAAGTATTATAATAATACGCCAAAATATTATAATCATACACCAAAGTATTATAATAAAAAACCAGAGTATTATAATAAAACACCAAAGTCATCATACAGTGCTGGTATTGACACAGGTACAAAGTAAGAAAAAAATTTCAACACACATACTGACGTAATAATCTCCGCTTAACCAATCAAACCTGCCAATAAATGAACTATAATTTAAAACAAGTGTAACGATGCTCTGATTTACGCAGGACTGTTCCTCGCCGTTACTGTTTACTTTGAATCAAGTCGCGTGGATTTTGACATAAATTTTTTGACGTCAATAAGAGCGAGTCAGTATTGAGGCTGAAACAAAAAGACAGAACAGTAATTTGTGTAGTTAAGTTTGTTCACTTTATCAAGTGTGCGTTTTCTTTTGGTGGATGTATGTAAATGTATGTAAACGTATGTAAAAGGATTTCATGAGATCCCAGAAGGATGAATTTGAACTCCATTTTAGAGCTTTGTTTCTACTGAGACTGAGAAGTAAATGTTTTAAAAACTTTCAAATATTGCTTTCGGACTGCTTCCTTTTATTCCATAAAAAGTGAAGAACAGACGGTCAGAACTCAGTAGTTTCACCTGATGTGGACCCTTTAATACTTTCAAATGTAAATGTTTTTCAAGGCTGTGGCAGCATTTTGAGCGTTCTGGGAAATAAAACGGAAGTAAACGGAAAAAATTCAGTAAATTAGTTTCAGTGTTTCCTCAAGCACTTTGAAGGTTTATTCCATTGTTTCACACTTTTAGTTGGAAGCTTCAAGGCGGTTATGGATGGTACAAAACTGGAGGCCAAGCCAGATCCAGCCGCCTGTGGAGGGCAGAGACCAACCAGGTTCCAGGCCTGGAATACACAAGGGTTGTAATCAGTTTACTGGTTAAGGTTTCAGACCAGGATTTCTGTGTTCCATCCTTCCATACCAGTCAAGCAGAAGGATTATCTTTGTGTCGTGGATCATGTTTGAAGCAGAAGAAATGCATTATGCAGGCGACAATGCCAGAATTGAGCTAAGCAGCTTTCTCTGTACCCGGACTGCACAACACTGGGGCCAACTTTAAAGAATAAACGCTCACAACCTGAGACCGGAGGAGCTGCTGCTATAACGGCATGAATGTTTTCACCAGAGCCAAAAGGAGACTCAGTCTAGAACTGGAGGAGTGCAAGGATGTTCAAGGTCACATTTACTGACCGAGTTCATAAACTACTGAGCTAGTTTTTCTCTTAACACAACTATTTTTTTACCCATAAAACCAACGTCTGTGTCTACAAACACTGGCTGTATCGCATCCACGCAGTCACACTTCGCATTGTCTCACAGAAATGCATCTACTTATTATTATTCATTTTGTAGCTCGAATTTGGTGCCTCTTCTCCTCCTACAGTTTTTTAAAATATTGGCATGTTCCAAAACACCCGTTAATATTCGGTTTATGCATAGTATGTTCAGGGCCGAGTACTGAATGTTAAAAATGTGATTTTTGTGGTCGAGTTGCCATTGTAATGTTTGGCAAGAGAGAGTGGAGGATCAAGTCACCATTAAAACGTGTGTTGAAGAGAGAGTCTGTGATATCATGGCTATGGCAGCTGGAAAGCGACAAAACAATTCAGTCTTACGAAGACACAGTAGATGCTTAAACAGACACTCAACTCAGGTCAGTTATTTAAAAAACGTATGTCACTGTTTGTTGTTGTTTAACTAGAAATAATCAGCCTGTGAACATGGTTACATGAGCTTTTCCCACCCATTTTCGGGTGAATGTGGTTCGCGGCACCCATCAGCCACTCTTAATCATAAATGGCTTCATAATAGAGAGTTAAAACCCCGCTGTTCAGCAGGAAGGCGGTCGATCAAGGGCTGAGTATTGATCGTTTAAACATTCGATTTTTGTGGTCAAGTTGCCTCCATAACATACGGGTAGAAGAAAGCGACAAGCATGGAGCGACAAATCAGTCCTGCGGCCCTAAAGACGCAGCAGACTCATAAACTGCATTTAAGACACTAAAGCTCAGAGCAGTTATGGAAAATAAGACCGGTGCCACTGTTTATTGTGTTTTTTTTAAATAATCAGCCCATGGACAACTGTTGTATCGTAACTTTTCTGGTGAAAAACATGTTTGAAGGATAATAAAGCGTGGAAGTGTGACAGGTAACATTAGTCTGTGAGTTTTATGTTGACTGGAGATTTTTTTCTGATGCTCTGAGCTGCTTGTCTCTGCCTCCCCCATTTTCATCATTATCACTATTTTTGAGCTACAATGAGGATAAAAGTTGTTCGTTGGAAAGTAAGAGCTGCTTTTACTGAACGGCAGCCTTAAAGGGGGACTTCTCTTCATTTCCGAAATCCCCCGTTAAAGAAGCGTTTAAGGTGTGAACAGAGAGGTTCGGAGCGGGTTTGATGTAAGACTCAGCGAATCAAAACTGTTCACAGTGGCGGTAAATGGAACCAGATGTCTGCCTCTAAAAGCTCCCTCACAGAAAGTTGGAGGCACTAGAATGTAACAACTGCACCATCATTAACCACCTAGTAACACCATAGCAAGCATCAGTAACCACATAGGAACATCATGGCAACCACCTAGTAACTATCACAGTTAACATAGCAACTGCGCAATAACACTTTGCATTTTCTCATGGAAATGAAGTCCAGTTATTTTCTTTTTATAGCTGGAATTCGGTGTCTTTTCTCTTTCTATCATTTTTGAAATACTGGAAAGGATCGAACCATTGATATCTGGTGCGTTGTGCGTGTATATAGTTTTTTAAACGGTTGATCAGGAGCTGAGTATCGATCTGCAGCACAGAGGAGAAATCAGCCACTAAACACATGCCATTAAGAAAGACAAGCCCTGTGACCAGAATTAGTCAAAAGTGTGTTAGTTTGAGAGCGTAAGTCAGTCATTTTTGCACAAACTGACCTTTTTTTCTCTGCTGTTTTAATCTATTTCACAGCCACACATTTTTACTCGTATGTTTTCTAGCCTATGTTTAGCCCTCACGTCCTGTTATTTAATGAATGAAAATCGTTTGTAGGTGCCGTGTCGATTAATAAAAAGAAAATGATGCACTTGCGTTAGAAGGGTTTGAAATGAGTCATTTTCAGACACTTTATATGCAGTTTTAAACGAGCTGATCAGAGTTAAACCTGGGGTAAAAGGGAATTTGTGATTTGGAAGCTTGTTTTAAGGTAAGAAACAGGATGGTCTTGTAATTGAATGGAACTAAATGTTTGTCTCCGGAGGATGAAATACTCACTGGTTATTTTTTTATCAGGTACACTGTACTGAAGCCAGTCATTCTCTAAGGCCTTCATCAGTGGTCCGTTTCTGACCTCAGGATCACTAATGTCTGGGAGTTTTTGGTTGTTGTGATAGGTGTCCCAATACTTTTGTCCACATACTGTATCTAGTAAAGGCACAATCAAGACAGTATGGAAATATAGAAGGTCAGTTTGAAGTCTAAAGCGCCCTCAACCTAACAAGACTAGAATCTTTTTTCTCATTAAGTCTTGCCTTCAGACAGATCTGAGCTGCATTCCATACCAGTACACAACACAACTCCATCATAACTCCAACACAACTCCATCATAACGCCAACACAACTCCATCATAACTCCAACACAACTCCATCATAACTCCAACACAACTCCATCATAACTCCAACACAACTCCATCATAACTCCAACACAACTCCATCATAACTCCAACACAACT
>JBBJLS010091045.1:0-22162 GCA_037577275.1 Bryconaethiops microstoma | reverse complement strand
ATAAAAGACGTATAAGAGTTTTAAGAGTGTGTGTGTGTGTCTGTGTGTGCGTGTTAGTGTGTGTGAATTTGTGTGTGCGCGAGGGGGTTTGTGTGTGTGTGTGTGTGTGTGTGTGTGTGTGTGTGTGAATTTGTGTGTATGCGGGTGGGTTTGAGTGTGTGTGTGTGTGTGTGTGTGTGTGTGTGAGTGAGTGAGTGTGTGCGGGTGGGTTTGTGGGTGTGAGTGAATGTCTGTGTGTACGTGTTCAGGGCCGTTCTTAGGCATACGAACTACACATCCACGTAGGGCCCCGACGGGCATGACAGGGGCCCCCTAGTCTGCCAGCCCCCGACGGTCTTCACCTTTCTAAACCGTGCGCTTGGTCCGTGGTATCTGTGACAGTCAATCCACCGCCCCCCCCTCCCCCATCCGCACATTTCTGACCCGCGTAGGGCCCCCAAACTTCTAAGTCTGGCCCTGGCGTGTTTGTATCTGTGTTTGTGTGTATATACCTACATATATAAATATGTAGGTAATAGAAAGAGGGAGCAAGAAAGAGCTGTATTAGCCTGTGTGTGTTATGTGCAGGTGTGTGTGTGTGTGTGTGCGTGTGTGTGTGTGTGTGGTGTGTGTTTTCCGGTTCGCCTAATTGTCAGGTAGTCCCTCTCCTGGATGGTGTCCTGCTCCCTGATGATTTAAACTCAGTTGTTTGTTCTGAGCATCTGTCATCTTTCATGTTGCTCAGACAATACACTCCTCTGTCACAGCATTATTCCCCTCAGCTCTCACCTTCACAACAACCTGACAACGCACCTGACATCAATTCAAACTTTAAAACCCTTCAAACTTCTGTTCTGCTGCACTTTTTTACGCTGTGTGTTCTGCCCACAGTGCATTCTTTCAAAGCAGATATGATGGTTTACATTGCTTACATTTAGAGTCACTACATAAGGCTGACTTTCTACACTATTCAAATGTTAATGGCATATTTTACTCAGTTACTGCTATATTTAACTTAGTTATTATCATATTTTACTATGTTAATGCAATAGTTTACTCAGCTGCTGGCATATTTTACTCCATTACTTCATATTTCACCCAGTTACTGCCATGCATTACTTAGTTACAGGCCTATTTCACTCACTTACTGCCATATCTCGCTCAGGTATTGTCATACGTCACTCAGTTATTGGGATATTTTATTCATTTACTGTCATATTTTACTTATTTCCTGCCATATTTCACTCAGTTACTTATAACCATTTCACAATGAATGTAGTGTTTTTTGTGTACCGTTAACATAATTTAAAATTCAACATCATTTCCTACGTCCCTTCAGCTCTCAGAATTAAACAGGCTATTGTTTGTATACTGTGCTTTTAGGACTGATCTATGTTAATATGCGCTACTCTGATTGGCTGCTCTGTATTGCACCTCATTCAGAAAGTAGCCCGGGTTCAGTTTACACTCATTATTTCATCCTGAAAGGGCGGGGCTAAACTGCTGCAGGCCGAATAGGCAAATATATGCAAATGTGTTGCTTACCATGACATCACAGAAACAATGAGTTCATAACAGGTTGTTTTTGCAGCTTAGATAAAAAAATGTATTTAAAGCAACGAAAAACACTTTTCCAGTAAATGGGCTCTTTAAGGTTTGTGAGGAATTAGTCAGCTGATACAACACAATATTAATTTACTAATTGAAATAGAGTCGCATGATATAAGCAAAATATCAATATAATGGTTTTATTGCAACATATTGAAATGCCTTTCAAAAAATGAAAGCACCCAAATCATCATTTTTTTATTTTATTTTTCTGTAAATTCATTTTATTTGTCTATCAAATAGCACATTTACTCACCCTTCAGTTAATATATAGAAAATAGACTACAAAAACAGCCTGTTTTAGTGAGGTTACAAAACCAATATATCTCCTTCAGTCCCACCCATTCATGCACTGATTGGCTAACACCTTTAATGGTTTAAAATTAGACTTTTGTTGGATCACATGAAGACCTTCATCCAGCGGAACACCCAGTAACTCACCTGGAGCTGTGATTTGTCACCTTGTCAGAAAAACTGTGATTGGTAAGGGGCTCATTTGCATTTTGCAACCTTGCAGAGTATTGCAGAGACAGATATTGCGATTACGATTACCGAATGATATGTTGTGCAGCCCAAAAATGAAATCAAAAGTTTGCTAAATTAAACAAATATGATTAGAGTATAAAATGCACTTTGGCTTCAGGTTTATCTGCCCTCTCACTGCAATGGTTCCTGTCTGTTACTTGACTAGCGCTTCATCTTTATAGGTGAATAAAGTTTCCTTTCTTATCTTTTTCTTAATTTTGTCTGACCTGAATTTAGTGGGTTCCATGATCAAGTAAAATGGAGGTAGGAAAGAAAGGCTTATTATTCTGTTCCCGAGATTGTGTCACAATTACACACTACGCTCTAATACTATAAAGTATATACAGTGTACTAAACTTAATAGGATGACTTTGGCGGGTTAACTAATCATACGAACAGGAACTGATGGTGTGTTGCCATGCCAATGTACATCATACCAAACTACTCTCAAGGCTACTTTAGAGGATACATTTTTTGACAAAAATGAACTTAAATGCTTTTAAATGCATACCACACTGCTTTACGATCTCTTGCGCCACTTTTTAATTAAATTTTTTAAATTTCCAGCTGGGTTTGGCTCCTCCTCCTTCCGTTTCACACAACAGTGTGGGGCGATTTTTTGTCCACCAACACCACACTTGAAAATCAGCCAGTTTTAAGTGTGGATATTTGAGTAACTTCGGCATACTACACAATTAAACACTTGTTCGTATTAGTTTTACATGCATGATTGGGACACATCATCTAATCCTGCCAAAGTAGTGCCTCGCCGAAACGAAAAATATCTGGTTTGCTGCCGTCCATCAACTGCCAGCATGTAAACGCAGCATAATAGTGGTTTACACCTTTCACACGCAAACAAAATATAATTTGAAATGAATTATACACACTAACTATAGACATTTTGACAAAAACTTCATTCTGTGCTGTGTCTTTAGGCTGAATGATGGATATTTTTATAAAGTCTACATATTTTGTAGATTTTATTTGTTAGAAAGTGATCAGACATATTTGAATTGAGTAAAAAAACTATAAGTGCTTTATTTCTAGCCTTATTATAAGTGAAAATATTGGAAGCAGTAATATATTGATTGTTTTCTATATTCCCAATGTTTTTTTAAGCTGTAAAGGAGCGGAGAGATGCACAAGGCATCTCTGTCAGTGACCTTTCTGTAAAGCTCCCAGAGAGCTTAGAAAGTCTCATAACCCAAAGTTGCTGCATTATTCAGCCGCATTTAAGAAAATTCCAGATTGGCTGTAAACATGACCTGGCTTTTCCTTGAATGTATGGGTCGCTCTCTGTCTCTTGCTCTCTCTTTGTCTCTCTCTCTCTCTCTGTCTCTCTCTCTGCCCCCTCAACCCCACTCTGTATACTTACAGAGACAAATGTACAAACATACAAACCTCTCTGAAATGGTGATTTCAAGGAAAAAAGAAGTTTACTGTATGTTAATGTAAAAAACCTTTTGTGCCAGTACTTTTGGGTCAAGTCAGCTTTTGGGTCTGGTCAAGCACAGGCAGCTCCGTTATCCTTGTTTACTATTCCGTGGATGGAAAGATGAAGATGATGAGAAAGGAGGAAGATAAAGAACAGGGCTGTTGTTTCTTTCTAGCCGATTGATTTACGGTACCACTATTGTATTAAAGCACTTTCCCGTAATGGGGACAGTATTACTGTACATATGGTTTCACTATGACAACGACAATAAATCATACAGTCAGATACATGAACGTAGTCCTTGCTCTTTACTCCCTCTTGTAAAGTGGAAGCACGTTTACGCGGGTGTGTGAAGTTAATATGCCTTCTCAGAGTGCAGCGTTCCCCGTGAGCAAGGCTAAGTGCACCAATAAAACCATGAAGGCCAGTGTTGATTCTTTCAGCTGAAGCTGAGGGTCCGGACAGGAGGTGGGTAGGTGAAAAGAATGCAGGCAGAAGATAGAAGAGCATAATGGAAAAAACACTGAATGAATGAACGCCTTTAATATTAATGTACAAGTAGCAGCTCATTCTATGAGTAAGGCATACTAAACGTAATAATACATTTTCAGAATCAGAATCGGAAAACTTTATTGATGCCGGATGAAATTGCTTATGTTATGACAACAAAGACACACATAGACAAGTACAATATAAAATATTAAGTCTAAATACTTTTTTTTTTTTAAAAACCTGTAGGAAAAAAAACTCAATATGAAATACACTATGCTGTATTCACACATACTAGGGTATTAATAACATCTCCGTTTTGTGTGAACAAATTGTGATGAATATTTCGTCTTCTGTTTGGGTCTTCAGGCCCATGAATGGCTTGTTCTTGATTCCTCTGATTGTCTTCATCATGTTTCTGCCTGTTCTCTTCCGCTTTTAACTGTTCCAAGCATTCCAATCAAGACAAAATCTAACAATATGTCCAAAATAAGACAGTTTGCTGGGACTCGAATGAGAAGCCTCATTTGGTCTTGGATCCATTTGTTTGTTTTCTTTTCCGTCCAGGTAAAAATAGGAAAACAAGATTAAAAGCGTCTTCTTTAATAAAGCATTTAATAGATAAACTACACGTCTGAAAATAAATGTGTCAGAAACGACTCATTTCTGGTTCCCTGAAGAACCTTTCAACGACTGGTTCATAAAAGTACTATTTTTGTCAATAAGATTGTGTAGTGTGGAGTGTGGAGTGTGGAGAACCTTTTAAAGTTTAAAACTTCCACTCAGGGTAAAAATTATTGGAAGAATCATTCATTTGTAAAGAGCCTGTGTGCAATTTTGTGTATGCCTAAGTGTATAACCTTTAAAGGCTCTTCGAACTCAAAAATTGTCTCTTTAGGGAATGATTCTGCCATGGCATCACTCAGAGAACCCTTTATGACACAGCTGATTTTTATTTAACTCTAACTGGCTGCTCTGTATCGTGTCTCTTTCAAAAAGCAGTCCAGGCTGAAACACTCCTTATAGCATGAAGAGGCGGGGCTTAACTACTGTAAGCTAAATAGGAGGATATCTGTAAATTTCTTGTTTTTGCAGCTTTGCTTCTGTTGGTGTTCTGTTTGGACAGTGTTTACCTTATTCTTCTTTTAATTGCTTTTTCTCAAACGCGTTAAGTATTGGGACACTCCTGTTTTTTTCAGTGTTTGGGCTAGGCCGCTTACTTCCAGTGAAGGAAAATCTTAATGCTTCAGCAGACCAAGACATTCTGGACAATGTCATGCTTCCAACTTTATGGACACAGTTTGTGGAAGAACCTTTTCTATTCCAGCATGACTGTGTCTCAGTGCACAAAGCAGCTCCATATAGACGTGGATGGATGAGTTCAGTGTGGAAGAACTTGACTGGCCGCACAGAGTCCTGACCTCAACCCCATCCAGCACCTTCGAGATGAACTGGAACGGAGATTGTGATCCAGACCTTCTCATCCAACATCAGTGCCTGACCTCATAAATGCTCTACAGAATAAATGGGCACAAATTCCTACAGGAACTCCAAAATCTTGTGTAAAGTCTTCCAAGAAGAGTGGAAGCTGTTATAGCTGCAAAGGGGGACCGACTCCATATTAAAGTCTATGTGTTTGAATGCAGTGTCGTTAAGATCCCTGTTGGTGTAATGGCCAGACATCCCAATACTTTTGTCCATATAGTGTATGTATGTGCCCACTGACATTATAATGAACAAGAAAAAGATGGTTACTAGCCGAAAAACAAAACAATAGTGATAAAGTAGTGTGTCTGGGCAAACAAGAGGGTGAAATGTGTAATTTGTTTATTATGCAACTTTTAATATTGTATTACACAACATTTAACAAACAAAATGAAAAGGATCCAGCAGAGCAACAAAGAGGCTGATGAGATTGTTGATGTCAGTCACGAAGATCCTTCAGAAAATCGGAATCCTTGATAGAGAAAGACCTTTTCTTAGTCTGCCTTCAGCGCCCTTTCATTTCCAAACATTTTATTATTTGTTCGATGGAACATTTTGTTCCTGGACGAGGCCAATACACAACATTTCTGACAACATTATTGTCCTTGGCTATCGCCTAGCACGTCTTAGATGCTGTGTGGTATGACCATAGATGCAGCCTTCACTGTGTATATGTTTGAGTGTGTGTGTGTGTGTGTGTGTGTGTGTATGTGTTTTATATTGGGGCTAAGAGCACAGCCTTCAGGACCCCTGGCCCACATCAATATTACAGCACTGGGCCGAGGGCACATGGAGGAGCACATGAAATATTCATTGTATCACCTCTCTGTACTCTACCTCCATTCTTGTTCTCGCTTTTGCACGTCTTTTTTTCCTGAAAGGACACCTCTGTATACTCCCGTCTTTAAACCTGAATGATTCAGCCAGAATCTAGTCACAGCTTCTTCTCCCCTACAGTAAGAGGTTTCGGTGCAGGGTTCTAAGGTCATTCTCAAAAGCACACATCATAATTTAAATAAGGGACAACTGATAATGGATGAGGCCTACTTACTTAGAGGTGGCAAAACAGGATAATGTGCTTGTAGTCAAAATGTGACATATGATCAGTCTATAAGTCTGACACACACTGAATACATTTCTCCAGTAAATCTTTTCCTGTATTGGCCCTATCATCAATTGATCCCTGGTGATGCCACATCTGTCACTGGCATTTTTCTTCCCAATGAGTGAGTGGCACAATTAGCTTTGTTCTCTCTACATGATGCAAGGAACATGGGTGTCTGTAGTAGTGACAGAACTGGTGGTTAGTGTTCTCCTCCAAGCATGTTGAGTCATCCAGTGATGTTCAATTGATGTTAGCAAATAAACTGAGGACAAATTTGGAAGAAAAAATAAAGAAAGAAAAAAAAACTGCTGCTCACGCAAGATGAGCCCCTTGATATATTTCTGAGTTGTTGTCACCCTAAAAATGTAAAGATGCTTAGATCATCTGTACAGGATCGGACTGTGGCGCTCCTAAACTCTGGAACTCCAGTTTGTTTTGTTTTTTAATCTCTTGCCTTTTCTCGTTCTGGTTGTGTTCTGAAGCATTTTGTGACTTGTTGTGAAAAATATCATATAACCATAAAATGTTATACATGTAGCTGTTAAACCTAGTTAAACAGGAGGAGCGTAAAGGAGTAAGACTAAAACAAATGATCAGAATAAACTAACCACATTTGCATCATAACTAGGTATGTTTATGTACACAAGTGGATTCACAAGTGAATTTTTCATGGGTGTGCACTTTTCAGGGTATTTTTTAATTATTAAACATGTATACTTTTGCTTTTACATAAGAAGGCTTTATTTGTAAGGAAAGGAAGGAATCTTTTTACTACAGCCATTAACACTACAGTTATAGCAAATTCCTCTTTTCTGTTCTTTTTCATTACGTTTTATTGATGACAGCATCTCAATTGCTTTGTGATCAGTCACAACTAGTGCTGGATGATATGGACAAAATATCAGTATTGCAATTTTACTGCTGCATATTGTTATTACAGTCCCTTTCAAGATATTAAAGGGCCCATATAATCACTTCTGGAATTAAAAATGCTGTAAAAAAAAAGTCTGTAAATATTGTTTCAAATGGTACGTTCACTCCCCCCTTCCATACAGTCCATATATGTAAAATAAACCATAAAAAATGTCTCCTTGTTCTGGCCACAGCAGTTTGAAAGTAATAAACTCCTACGCTAGTTTCATCACTTCAACAACTTGCCACTTTGTACACTGTTCACTTCCAACGTTTTCACTACTTAGTCTATGACTTTTCTTAATTTGAATTTAGTCTACTATTTAAAAAACAAAAAAAACAATTAAATTTACTGCGGTGGGCTGCCTCCCTGCCTCGTGCCCTTTGACCCTGGGATGGGCTCCGGGTACCCGTGACCCTAGTGTGGATTAAGTGATGACAGAAAATAAGTGAGTAATTTTAATTTCTTGCTGTTACTTTTTTATTGCACAGTCCAGGAGCAACCTTGGTAACACATTTCACTGCCACATACACTACCTGTATGTGATAAACAATCTTGAGTCATGAAAATGTCATGTGATTTTTTTTTTTAGGCCTATAATATAGGGCAGCTGCTGTCCTGCTGGTTAGGGAGTTGCCTCTGTGATTGGAGGATGGTGGGTTCAAATTCCAGGACTGCCAGTGGCACCACTGAGGTAACCTTGAGCAAGGTACCGTCCTCACACACTGCGCCCCTGGGTCCTGCATCGCTGGCTGCCCACTGCTTCACTTGGTGAATGGGTAAAATGCATAGAAAAAATTTCACACTGTGTGTTCATGTGCGACTGTAAGGGGCTACTTTTGACAGATCAAGACAAGTAGGCCAGCAAGAGCAAGACTAAAACGAGTTATTAAATTGAAGTAACTAAGAGTAATATAATACATTGTTTATTTCTAAGGAGCAGAACAAAAAATTAGGATAGTATTACGACTATTTGAAAGTCAAACGCTGTATTAATGAAGTCAATCAGAGCCCCGCCCAACTATCAATGGGCATTTATTTATTTACACAACAGTGACACCGAGCGGCCGGTTCTAGGTACTGCAGGTCAACGTGCCCTTCTTGAATCGTGTTAAATGAAAATAGTTTGCCGTATTATTGTTAATATTATTATTTTGAATAGAGCACAATACTCCTATACTACATATAACCATATAGAACATATTAATTTGTAAAAAAAGAAGTCTTTATTTTTGCTTTTCTCCCCACACTTTGTTGCTAGGCACTGAGTGACGTCCTACTTGCTGCATGTAAATAGAGGAAACTTGGAGTAGAGGCTAACAGCTAACAGCCCTTCATACAGATAAAATGTAAAGTATCTGATCAGTTTAATGAGATAAAATGCTTCAGAATGATCATCCGGGATGAAAGTATCGTTCAGGGAAAAAGTTCAAAGTCAGAGCTAAAAGGGCAAAAGGATTCTGCAGCCCTAGCATAACATTAGCATTAGCAAAGCATCAGCTGATGAAGCATCTATCTGCCTGAAGGCTTCAGAGGTGAGTCCTGCTGGTTATGTAATTTGCTTATTTTCTTTCATGACAAATGCACAACATGATCCTGAAGATGCATTGTTTGTTAGCCTTGTCTGTTGCAGCATCCTGTCTTGTCAGTTTTTTAGAAATCTGATGTCCAGTTCAATCATTCTGCCTCGTTATAGTGTCCAGGACATTAGGTTTACAAAGGAAGACTAGTAAGACTTCCTATGAAACCGGTCTAGCCTTGTCTGTTGCAGCATCCTGTTTTGTCAGTGTTTTTTTTTTTTTTTTTTTTTTTACATATCTGCTGTCCTTGTCCAATCATTCTGCCTTTTCAGTGTCCAGGACGTTGTGTTTACACAGAAAGTCTAATAAGACTTCATATGTTCTGCAGAATGCCTTGGAAGTACTGAAAAAGGTCTGAGAATGGAGCTTCCAGTTGCTAACCAAGCTGACCATGGCCATGTGCATCATCAGCAGCCATGGCAAGACTACGGGAGCTGGACCACGACCATGCACCAAGCTGGCTCTCCTCATGGATTATCTGGCATTCCTCCTCCTTTCTGTCACCCCCTCCATCCAAGCTGCACGCCTCAAAACAGACCACTTACCATGGGTTCTGCATGGCCATCACCTCCAGTGCCAGGCGGGGTGATGGACTTAGGCTCTCCACAGCTGGCCGCATGCTGGTCTCCCTCACAGCTACACTCTAATGGTATGTAAACATTTTGACCTACATACTTTACACACATCGTGTCTTTTGTCTTTGTAGTTATATGACTTAAAATACGCATTCACAAGCATAAACAAGGGTATGTTTAAAATTGTAAATGAAATGTATTATATTGAAGAAAAAAATGTAATAATAAACCAATGAAACTGAAAAAAGTATTATATTGAATATATACTTCTAGTTCAAGGACAAAGTCAAAAGACACTGTGTGTATGTTTGAAGCACGTATATGCATATGCGGATATATTTCCACTGCATATACATGCCACCCAATTAGCTCTGACCCATCAAGCAATAAACTCCATAAGACCTCTGAAGGTGAGCTGTGGAATCTGGCATCATGACGTTAACAATAGATCCTTTAAATCCTGTAAGTTGAGAGGTGGGGCCTCCAGGGATCGGACTGGTTTGTTCAGCACATCCCACGGATGCTTGTTTGGTTTGAGATCTGGGGAATTTGAAGGCCAAGTCAACAACTTGAACTCTTTGTCATGTTCCTCAGACCATCCCTGAACAATGTTTGCAGTGTGGCAGGGCACAAGAGGCCACTGCCATTAGGGAGACTGTTGCCATGTAGGGATGTACTTGGTCTGCAGCAGTGTTTAAGTTTTGGAGATGCTCTGACCCAGTCGTCTTGCTATTTGGCACCCAGATTCCTACGCTTGGCCATTTGTCCTGCTTATGACACATCAACATCAAGAAGTGATTGCTCATTTGCTGCTGTTAATAATCTTGATGTTTATTTTTTATTGTTGTGTGTGTGTGATTGTGTAGTGTTCTAGATGCAGTGCCAAAGAAGAGTAGAGTATATTTTCTTTCTTTCTTTTTCTTCTTCTGTCTGTCTATCTCACTCTTATCTTTTCTTTTTCCTTTCTGTCTTTCTTTCTTTCTCTTTCTTTATCTCTTTCTGTCTGTCTCTTCTTTCCATCTTTTGTTTTCTTTCTTTCTTTCTTTCTGAATGAGTGAATGAAAGAATGAATGAATGAAATCATGCACTGTTTTGTTGCAGGTGTATTTAAACCTGTCCCTGATATCAGCAGTCCAGTGCAGATGACACCACAAGGATTCAGTTCCCAGCCGGTGAGATTTTCCAGCTGTTGTCAGACTTGTCAGTAATT
The DNA here is from genome assembly GCA_037577275.1 of Bryconaethiops microstoma. Classification (NCBI taxonomy): domain Eukaryota; kingdom Metazoa; phylum Chordata; class Actinopteri; order Characiformes; family Alestidae; genus Bryconaethiops; species Bryconaethiops microstoma. The sequence continues at coordinate 11,255 of JBBJLS010091045.1, read as the reverse complement.
TGTAACTATCTCACCATACCTACTATAAATGCTGACTCTCCCTCTTGCTTTCTCTCCATTTCATTTAGACCAGTCCTTTGTCCAGCCCCAAGTCCGAGTCTCGCTATGGCATGGACCCTCAGCTGCTCCCCAGTGTTGTAAGTCTACATTTCAGTTTAAGCAAAGGTATTCATATCCATCTGTTCTGTAATATGGATCAAGCCTCATTGCTTATTTAGATTTTTTGCTTATATTCAATCATTCTGCCATGACAGTTCACATTTCTGATTGTAAGTGACCCATTGCTGTGCGCTGCCCTCTACCTGGGAAGAAGCTGCTTTTGCACATTGTGATGAGGGAAAACAATACAACCTATTCTGTCATGGGATGTTAGAATTAGAGCTGTCACAATTACTCGATAAAATCACTGATTAAAATGTATGTAAATCTTTTACAACCCTGTGTTTTCTTCTTTATTTTAACTGGTTACCTAACCTGTTTAGTCACAAGTAAAATAACTTCAGGCAGACGAACACAAAACCCATTCAGTGTAGTGAAGTTTCATAGTCTATATGAATCTGCTATAGCTGTTAGCTGTGATCACTGTTTTCCATTTTACTCTCAGCTTGTCAGCTACACTGTACAATAGTACAATAACAGTACTAGTGTTATGCATGGCCGTCTGAAACGACATCCACTAGCTAACATGGGTGATGCTGCACTGCAGGGTGTCAGTTTATCGCTAAACTGCTGTTATCACACTGTAGGTGCAGGTGATGAGTGAGGATAGGGCTCAGTGGGAGGGAAAAGTGTTTGCCTCAGAACCCTTGTCCTCTGTCCCACCGCTCTCCACCACTGTCTGCACCCTGGTGGACAAAGGTACTGCACACCAGCACCCATGCACACACACTGAGATTTGGCTGAATTGTGTAAAATCTGTTTGCAGTTTTCAAAGTAGACACAAATTTGAGGACAGTTAAAATGGTATTAAGACAAATAAGCATGAAACAGTGATTTTGTTTTTGTCAGTTTCAAGTAACTTAACGTATTAAACTCAAGAAATCATATGTGAAATCTTTTTTGACAATATTTAAAACAGAATTTATAACAGAATATTTATAATCCACATTAAATGCCTTTTGGGTTTTGGCACCCAATTGTTTAGAAAATAAAAACACTTTTAGACCATTAGGTTGAACCTGGTCTTCATACAAAAACTGCAGGTATTAATTTTCTTAAATAAAAAGTAACAGCAACAAACTTCAGGTTTCAAAAAAACAGATGTCCACATAGCATTGACAGTCAGTGTATAATTAAGCTATTTTTTTTTTCATCATTGATTTGTCCTCTGTAGGGAATGCCACAGCTCGCTTCATCCGCTGCACATCCTACAGATTCCCCGTTGAGGCCCAGACAGCACAGCAAAGTCACCTGCCTCTGGCTGCCATCGTCTGCCCTCTGGCCAAGCCTGAGAATCAAGAGGCATGTATGCAACTAGACTCTACACGACACTAATTGAGATGGATATAAAATCCCTATGCTCAAAACACACTTATCCAGCCTTCACAAACTACTCACATTGGGACTTAACTTTAAAATTCTCAAATAAAGTTTAATGCGCCATATTTGTTGTGCTTAAACTCCTGAGCCCAGACTTAAGGAAGCTTAAAGGAATGACTCTATATAACATACCTGTAAAAATAGACAAAAGTGTGTCACGTAGTTAAAACCGACAGTAGACCCACCTTGGAGCCTGAACTGAAATACTTTTGTCCATTCTTGCGAAGAAGAGTACTCACCTAGACCTCCTAGTTCATGTCATGGGTTTTCTTGAAATTCATGTGGAAAGTTCTATTGCCTTCATGGAACCTAGCAAAATTATATACCTCTTTTCCAAATACTTTATCAACTTCCTCTACACTTTAAAACTAATATAGTAGTGAGAGCATGAAGCCCTGTTCTATTGGAAAAAGCTTAGAAAAGGAAGCTAGCTGTCAGAAGACAGTCTAAACTAATGGAAAAGTTGATCTTTCATGTTTGGCCTTAATAGGTATCACACAGAGATAGAAAACTGGTAGAAATAGCACACTTTTTTTTAGACATCTCAAATGAATGTTGTGTGTTTGCAGCCAGAAGTACCAGTGTGTGAGGCAGCGGAGTGCGTTAAAGGCTGTGTGGAGTGCGGTGCCTTCATGAGTCCTGCTATGAGCTGGCAGGACTGCGGCCAGCGCTTTTACTGTCCCTTCTGCGGCAAACTCACAGAAGGTCAGAATGAATCAGGGGTTGTTCTTTAATCTTTTACTTTTCTTATCCATCAGTTTTGGCTGTCTAAGAGTCTCTGCTTTCAGTAGTTCTCTTATTGCATCTTTTAGTATATAAAGAATATGCTGCACACCTTACTGAATTCAATTAGACTTTTTTTTATCATAGAAAACAACACTATCAGTATTTATATTTTCATCTCACAAAAACAACTGTTACATTTTGGCACACAGTCTTCCTTTGAGACTCTGAGAATAGATGATCTCTGCTCTCAGTAATTCTGTTGTTGCGCCATCTCTTCGCATCTCTCTCTCTCTCTCTCCCCCTCAGTGCCGTGGCAGTCATATCAACCCACTAACAAGGGGCAGCGGATTGACCGTGAGAAGAGACCGGAGCTCAGTTTGGGTTCATATGAGATCCTGGAAACTCAGAAGGTTAAAAGGGTCTTAAACATGATCTGTGGTCTGTGAATTATGTATGGTATATCCATCACGTTGTTAATATGTGACTGCTGGAATGTTTGGCATTTGTGCACAAAATACACTTAGGGTCAGTTTCCGAGACAGGGATTAAGCCTAGTCTTGGACTACCCTTTTCTTTTCAGTGGAAAATCTCTACTCACAGTGCTACGTAATCCAGGCCTAGTCTTAATCCCTGTTTGGGAAACAGTCCCTTAAAGGCCCTTAAAGTTTACATACAAGACACCTGCCTTGTATGTAAACTTCTAGGCACTTTTATATTATTAGTGTATTGGTGAATAGGATATTTTTACATATATTAACTGTAGCCCATCTGTTGCTGCACCCACTTTAGCTTGTCCATCAAATGTAGCATTGCCTTATGCGTCTATCTTTAGTCAGCGAATGATTTTGAGCTACTGTGGAAGACAACAATAGCTCAAAGAAATTATATAATGACATATATGTAAATTAATATTATGCTGCAAGATTTTAATGAAGTTACATTTTTACTTCTCTAGACAAACTGCATGTGAATAGTTTTCCAGGATGAGATGTAATCTGTGTTTATGTATTTAATAACTAGATAAAACTAGTTTTTCATACTTAATAATGTTTGTAGCAATATGATCGAACAAAATGAGTAGTGTCAGTAATGCAATAATGACCTTTTTAGTTCATTTCGACAAGTTACTTACAGTATGAAGTACGTGTGCTCAGCTAGTAGTTGTGGTTTGGTTTGCTGACATTATTGTTAATAGTCTAATGACCACATATTTTCTTTAATTTGAGTGGAAATATTGTGCTTTTGTGGAACTCCAAGTCAGACCGCATATAGTTGGAGTCAGAACAAAACCTTGTATCTCCAAAATAGTAACTGTACAAGATAAGGAAAAATGTTCATAATACCTCAATGGCAGCTGATGTAAAAATTGGTCAGTTGGTGTTTTCAGGAGTCAGTTGGCATCTTCAAATTATATGAAAAAGTAAAAAAAAAAAATCAACATAAATTGAGGTATTGTGCCGATAGCAATGATCTGTTGTCGGTTGTGTGACCTATGCTTCATTTTAAAAAAATGCTCCTAGCTTCCTTTTTTGAGCTTTCAGCCATAGTTGTTCATAGTTATGTCACTCCTAAACATGCAAACTAATAACTGAAATGACATTACAATACATTACATTCATTTGGCTGATGCTTTTATCCATAACAACTTACGCTTTGAGGGCAGCTTCAAGTTTCAGGACAGTGTGAGAGCAAGAGATGGGTTCTAAGTGCTAGATCTTCAAGTAGGGAGTAGTGCAAGGAGAAGTTTGATTTACGATAGGTAATCTAGTCAGATATTTAGATAGTTCGATATATTTTTATGATCTTTATCTCGTTAGAAATATTTCATTTTATATTCAGCATTATCAATAATTGATTAATTGTCAAATTGTTGTGCCGTGGGGTTGTGTGTGGCACTAGTAGAAATGCATCAGCAGTGTTACTGGGTTTTTATACACATTAGTGTCACTGATGCATTGAGAGTTGTCGAAGAGTCAAATATATCCAAGAGTGAAGAGTGGCTGTCTTCACAAACTGAGCATTATGAAGAGCTCAGGAGGGATAAGTTGCTCGTCAGCAGTTGGGCTACGGTCTCTAAAGTACAAAGTAGCTTAGAAAGGTAGAGGTTTCTGATTAAGTAGGCAGCAGTGTGTGAGACTGTGAGTGTGTAATGTAACTTACACTGTTCTCTGTATGTCTCTTGTGTGTAGGGAGAGCCTGCTGTGCTGCTTTTGGCAATTGACGTGACTGCCATTGCAATAAGATCAGGACAGTTGGACTTTATCTGTCAGCAGCTTTGTTCTCTTCTGCTGTCCTTAGCTGGGTATGATGGTATATGACACACACACACACACACACACACACACACACACACACACACACACACACACACACACACACACACACACACACACACGTACTACCTCCACTCTGACTGTCTTATTTGTTTTAGGAAGGAAAATGCAGACCAGTCAGATCTCAGAGTTGGTCTGATGACTTATGATAGTAGGATCCACCTCTATGATCTCAGCCCAACTTTGTCTCGTCCCCACATGATGGTCCTCACAGACACAGACGAGCTAGAGCTTCCTGTGAGGGAGGGCCTTCTAGTGCCACTCAAAGACTGCAGACAGACTATCGAGAGGTAACAACACACCACGCAACGATCTCATCTCATCACCATGTTTTAATTTTTTGAAAGAGGCTGTTCTCATATTTTTCCCAAAAGGTCATTTATAATGTTTGGTTATAATGTTTGGTAACCATCTTCCTTTTATTTTTACATGAACAATTTTCCAACCCCTCTTTTTTTGCCACTATGTTTTTGCCACTATGACTTCAAAACGTATGTATGTAAATAGTATGTAAATGTGTTCTAAAATCACAACCGTGATGAATTAAAAACAGACTATTTTTTCAGTTTATCTATGAGTGAATGAAACATTAAGATTGTTTACACAGTATATCAAACTATTTTCAAAAAAAGCAATGGCAGATCAGTTTTCCCTAATATGACCCCTTTAATGCCCAGGCTTGGTTTTAACACACACTGTGTTTCAAAAGGTTGAGCATGTTTCTTTAATGTGCAGCATTCTACAGCAGCTCCCGCTGTTTGATGCTGAAACCCAGGAAAGCTCAGGATCGCAAGATATTCCCGTTTCAGCTGCACTCAAGATCCTACAGGTAATACACTTCTGCCCCTGTACACATCTGCCCCTGTACACATGTAATGTTCCAAAAATGTTTGTTCTTTATGAGCATTTGCGTGTGACACCATTTTTAAAACGCCAGCAATTGTTGTTATTATTACGTTTATTAAAATTACAGTAACTTTGGTTCTGCATGACCTAGGAACACCAGAGTTCAGCATGACGACTGACACCTCGAGCAACAGTATAAACTGGGGGAACTTCAATGTAGTACTTCTAGCAAGGATCCGAGCTGCTCACCCCTTAACTGTTAATAGCGGTTTTCTGAAGGAAACCATCCATTATGTCTTCTCATACTTGGACTTTCTGCGTAACCATGTCACTGAATTTTATAATGTCAGATTTCAATTTGCATTTAATAGTCTGAATATTGAATTGTCACATAAGTGTCTGATTCTACAGTTGTGCAAAATTGGCACATTTTATGTTTTTTAAACAAGTTAAAATGGTCAGATCAATAGAAGCTAAAATTAACAAAACATGTGATTTGTCTGGGAATATCAATATTCCATACAATGAAATATTTAGACATTGACACATTTATACAAGTTAAACATATATAATTGTAATCACATTAATCATGCATGCTCCAGTGTTGCACCGTGACCGCATTCTTTACAGTATCAGAACACTGACTGTACTGGAGTGAGTCAGAGTGCTTGGTGAATTATGCACGAATAGTGTGCTACAGCATGGCTACCCTTTTCATTCTTTCGAACAGGCTGCAGATTGTTCTGGGAGGCTGCTGGTCTTCCACTCTTCACCTCTTACTGAAAGCTTAGACAAGCAAGGCTCTGCGGGCTTCTTCACCTCCAGCAAACCAAAGGTGAAATAAATTGAGCAGTGACAAAACAACTGTTTATTTAGTCAAAGAAGGTCTGTTTTTATGCAAACTTATTCTTTTTCAGTCCATCTTTCGAGCTCCAGACTCCTCCATCTCATTGGCGGAGGCTTGCGTCAGTCAAGGCTGCACCGTGCATCTTTTTGTGTTTTCGCAGCCGGATGTGGGCGCGGCTTGGCCTGGGCACATCCCCTTTCTGACAGGAGGAAAGCTCACCTGCTACAACAGTCTACAGGTACTAAACACAGAATAAAGACTAGTTGATACACCTACACCTAACCATAAGCTTAATAATTTACTAAATGACACCAATTTAAATGATGTGTTTCATCACTTAGACCACTGGTTCCCAAGAGGGGAATATCTAGCGCGTTTTATGTTTTCCCTGCTTCTAACACACCTGATCCAACCATTCATCTCACCTAAGAAACCCTTACTAAGGTTAAATTAGAATTATATAGCCAGGAGAAGACTAAAATGTGTGGGACAGTCCCCTCCAGGGCCATGCCTAGGAAACACTAACATAATCTTTTATAATGTTTAAGTGTATTACCTTATATGTATTACCCTTAAATTGGCTGCATAAACTAAATCAGAGGTATCAGAGTCCAGTCCTGGAGGGCCACAGGTAGCAATAAAATGTATTATGTGGCTCCTCAGGAGCTGATTTTGACCTTTCATCTGGATTATTATACACAAAGGTCATCCAATATGTTTCACAAGAATAGAATAAAACAGCTTTAAGCATCCAAGTCTCCTTGCCTCGACGTGAGAAAACACTGCTTAACATTTGGCCACTGAATGAAGTTTTAATACTGTTTTTGGGGTCAGATGTCCAAATAATATGTCTTAAATTTAATGGAATTTAAAGTGTACACATTGTTAATATGCCTTGGGTGTACCATGGGTCTATATGGGCCATGTCATCTTTTATTATAGCATCAAACAAAGTATGTTAAGACAATAGGCATAAAACATAGTGGTGAACAAACAAATGAGGAGAATAAAAGACAGGGCCTTAAAGTAACAAACAGGAGATAATTTGTTCTATGAGAAGCAATGATGAATTTTAAGTCTCAAACAAATTCCTCGCCTCTTAAAATGGTTATAACTGAGATGAGGGAAGTTCACCAGCACACATCATTTAAGGACTGCATCACAAAACAGTGATTGTCAATAGTCACTGTCCAGTGTATGGTCTTTTTCTGCTGCTAAAACATTATCATCATGTGCAATATCTTATTATGTGCAGCAGTCTTACCATGTGGAATACCACTTCTTATGTCAATATTACTTATATACTACTGATCTCTATTATATGCAATAACATACCTCTAATAACAATGTGTGTTATTAGTGATTCACTTAACCGTGAGTTACGTATCTATAGTATTAATACCCCCGCATTTGTTAATATGAGAATTTATACAGAGTTTTTATTGGATTTGTTTAGACTTGTCTGTGTGTCTGTGCAGTTTCTTCTGGGATGAATAAAGTTTTCTTGTTATTACTCGTTCTATAATTTTGTACAGTATATGTTTTACATTTGATTGTCATGTCTGAATGTGTCCTTATGGTTCTCTCTCTAGTCAGAGTTGGAAAGAGAGCGTTTCTGTGGGGACCTGAGCAGGAGTGTGAACACCGAGACGGCGTACAAAGCTCAGCTTAAAGTTTTTGTTAGCAAAGGTAATGTCAGGACTCCACTAACAGTCAGCAATAATCCATCCATGGTCAGGAGAGAGCACATCCTTTCACAAATTACAGCGAAAGAAAAGTTATCACTTCACTGTCAGAAATATCCGCTCTTCAGAGAAAAGGACTGAGTGTTAAGTGTTGAGGTGAATAGTAAGAGGATTTTCGGGTTGGCAGATTGTGACTTTATGTCTGACTTTGTTTTTTTGTAGAACTACGTGTGTCTGGTTGCTATGGCGCCTTCCTCGCCTGCCCAGATTCCCACTGTGTTGCCATGGCAGCGCTTGATTGGCGCACAGCCCTGGCATTTGAGTTCACTCACAGCAAATCTCTTGATGAAACGAGGGGCGTGGCCATACAGGTGCGAAACTAGAATGAAATGTTCACAATTATCTGCTGGCACAAACAGAATGGTTTTATAAAATGGTTGAATTTCTTAAATATGTGAAATAACATTTTGGCGACTTTCCTTAAGAGCAGATTGATCTGCAAAGTAGTATCTGATAGAATTGATTTGAACGATCCTGTCTTGAAATATAAATTACATTTACATGTACATGTACTGAAACAAGGTGTCTGTCACGGGTTATTCCCTCCTTCTCCTCGCACGCAGGGCAGGCACACTGACACCAAGTGTAGTTGAAGTTATTTTCCAAAACAAAACTGGCCTGAGAGCCAGACTCAAGGACTATAGTTTAATCAAGGAGACAGGAGTAACTCGAAGGTACTGTGATGGTTGCCCCCCAACTAAAACAGAACATTAAATACACAAACACAATCCCAACTACCAACAACAGAACACAAACACTAACAATACTCAGCTGTGACTAATAAGCAAAAGCCAATAACCCTTCATAATAAAAGTCATAATAAACTACAACCCTCACCAACTGCGGCCTCTAGTGGCCGTTGAACTGACATGACAGTGTCGTAATGTCTAAGATGCGAAAATCACAACTTTCTGTACGTTATCTTTTCTGCGTTCCCATTCCCAGTTCCGGCGACCTAATTGTCTGCCCATTTTATGATCTTTTTCCTTCTCTACACACACGACCATCCTATAATGACTTAATTGTTTAGTGAATCAAAGCATGCGCTATAAGAAAGGAAGAACAAAACTGTACATAGCATGGGGTCACCATGACAAAAAGTGAGACATGAAACGAAAAGCTTTTCAAGAATGGAGTACTTCTCATTAAACCACTCTGAATGGCTTTGTTCAAATCCTAATAATTGAATTATGCAGGAATTTTTGAAAATTTGGCCGAGTTCCCCTTTAAGTAGACCTACACAAAGCCTAGGTCTACATGTAGGTTTCTTATATATGACCTGTGCTTTTTGTAGAGACTTTGCAACCCTTTAAATTTCCCACTAGTGGGTTAGGGTTATATAAGGGTTATAAGGGTTTTTTAGCAGTAGATTAATTTCCTTTCTGACGTTGGAGTGTTACTGTTGTGAATTGCACATAATGCTGACCTCATTATCTTGTCTCTGTCTGTCTCTATTTGTCTCCGTGTGCTTGTAGGCACTTCTGTCTTACAGCAGCTCTAAAGGAGAGAGGAGGACGCGGGTGCTCACTGTTACTTTGGGCTGCTCCCAGAACCTGCTGGACACGTTCCGGACCAGCCAGGCTGAGACGCTGCTTACCTTCTACTGCAAGAAGAGTAGGATACATTTCTATTCTGTGACACACAGTGTTAGAGATATGTTTGGAAGGATTTCTGTGAGTAGGACATCTTAACTATTATCTTCATTTAAGAGTAATAATGGGGTGGGCACAAAACAATGAAAGAAATGGGACCAGCTCCATGAGCCCCCAATAGGATGCTTGTCCAACAAGACTGTAGCTAAATAATGGTTAATTCACAAACAAGACATAACCATAAGTCTTGGTATTTATTTATATTAACCGAGCAAACTACACATTTCAATTTTGTCCTTTAGATAAAAATGGCAAGCATGCTTTTAATCAGTTTACACACATTTGACTGGGACTGTACATCTTATTAAGACAAATGTTTGCCACAGTGAATGTGAATGGAACAGTTTGTCTTTTTCATGTGACGTGTGTGTATGTGTTAGTGTATTGCTCAGCGGTGGAAGTTCCTCTGCAATGTCTTCGAGAAGAGCTTCAGATGGAGATAACTGAGGCCTTAGCCTGCTACAGAAAACACTGCTCTACTACCTCCGTCTCCCCTGGACAGGTCAGCCAGGAACAGGATGAAAACACACACACACACACACACACAGGGAAACAGCATTTCAAAGCTATTGAAATGCTATATGACATAGAGTACATAGATGTTTCTAGTTTTAACTTAATAGTCTGATTTAATTGCACTAATTAATTGCACTAATTGCTTTTTGTCTGCTTGTCTGCCCTTGACTCTTGAGTGTCTCGTCTCTCTCTTTCCCCATCTTCCTCTCTTTCTCACTGTCTGCTTTCTGTGATACCTATAACCTCATAACCTCTCTCTCTCTCTTTTCCCGCTCTCTCTCTTTCTGTCTCTCTCTCTCTTTTCTGTCTCTCTCTCTCTCTCTCTCTCTCTCCCCTCTCTCTCTCTGTTGCTTTCTGCAATGCCTACAACCTCTTGCTCTCTCGCTCTCTCTCTCTCTCTCTCTCTCTGTTGCTTTCTGCAATGCCTACAACCTCTTGCTCTCTTTTTATCTCTCTCTCTCTCTCTCCCTCCCTTTCTCTCCCTCACAGCTGGTGTTGCCTCAGTTTTTGAAAGTGCTGCCTGTCTACATTAACAGTTTGCGGAAGAGTGAAGTGCTGCTGCCTGGCCTGCGCAGCTCCGTGCATCAGCGTCTGCAGCTGCGCAGCCTCACCGTTTCCATGGATACGCGCAGCACCACCACTCAGCTCTACCCACTCATTCTGCCTCTGGTGCGGCATCCTGAACACTCTGTTCCAGCACAATTAATCCCTGCATTGAGCTCATTCTCTGTCAAGTGCTTAATAGAATCACACAGCGATGCGGTAGATGCTGATTATTCAAGAGCTGTCTGAAGTTGGTGTTGATTCACATGTTTCTTTGTTTGGCAGTTGATACAATGATTTTTCAATCAGTTCACTATAGTTCAAAATGAAGGGGCTCAAGTGAGAAAACATCACTCGGCAGAGATATTTAGTAGTTATATATGTTTATATATATATATATATATATATATATATATGTATGTATGTATATAAGTGTGTGTATATATATATATATATAATTTTTTTTTTTTTTTTTTTTTTTTTTTTGAGCATTCCTTTCCTTTTTTTG
>JBBJLS010091016.1:0-22167 GCA_037577275.1 Bryconaethiops microstoma | reverse complement strand
TACACACATTATGTCCAGTTTCCAGTTCTCCCTGTGGGTACACACACACACACGACGTCAAACAGTAAAGGATCATTGCCCTGTCCTGTCTTTGCTGTAGCATCTTTGCTGTAGCATCTCTTTTTGTTTGTGTAAGTTCTGTAGGTCTCTTTTATTTATCCTGCGCCTGATAGTAGTGGCCCTAATCAGCACCGTTTGTTTTTCTCTGAATGGACAATGGTGATACCACATGCAAAACTCACTTCTTTCTGGGGACAGGCCCTCCAAGAAAACAGAAGTGGAAGAGAGAGAGATTAGCTCTTGTAAAGGTTATCCTGTTAATCAATGGGGCAGCCGTAACCATAGCAACAGGTCTTAGCATCTTTAATTCATCTAAATGGCTTGCAGCGGTCAGACCTTCATTATCACAGTGTTTTAAAAAATACTATAAAAAGCTGTAGGTCAGAAAGTCCCTGATCGAGCACAAACTGAACTGTCATTGCATTCAGATGAATGACAGTTTATTAGCACTAATTTTGATCACAAAGTCCAGATTTTGGTGCTGCGACAGCAGTGGCTTCAAGGCTCCCTGTTCAAACGAACCAATATTTTCTCTTTCTCTGTCTTTAAAACAATGCTGTAATATAATATGTGTATCAGGCAACAATAACAATTGGCCTATACTCTTAGCAAAGAGGGTTCTGGATTGTACAAAATAAGGCTTCTTTCTCCCCTTTTTGGTGCAACATGTACTTTATCAGAACCGTTTCTAATAATTATATTACAACAGCAGCAATAGTAATAACAGTAACAGTTAGGGATGTACCAATCATAATTTTTTAAGACAGATCCTATTTCTTTATTGTCAAATTTGCAGATGGATAATTGTTTGGCCTGTATTTATCAGCCATTTTTCTAACCTGATTCTCACACTGTGTGGATTAAATAAACTCATGAACCCTGTTAAAGTTTTATTATGTTCTATACTGAGTAAAACATGCATTTTGAGTTCTGCAGTGAAAAATATGTTGCCTTTCTAAATAACATTAATCAAATCAGAACTGTCATGATTACTCAGTTTAAATAATGTAATAGATTAAAATAGATTTCTGTTTAGCAGTCTGAATTTTTTGCACAAGAGGAGAACACACCAGGAAACTCACACCAGCAGGATCTCATAAATGCATCTTTGTGGTAAATTTTTATGTACATGAACTCAAATTAAAAATGTTTTTAAAATTGTGTAACTCAAGTAACTGTCAAAATAATCACTAGATTACCCAATTACTAATATAATTTACAAGACAGCCCTTAATCAAAGAAAGTCCTGTCTCAAAAGTAAAAGCAATTTGTTATTTCACAATAAGTCATGCATGATTTTGCTACAATATTTTGGTACAAATATAGCAGCAGCATTCAAATGCAAAATATCTGGCTCATAAAATTGCAATACAAATCGGTACAAAAATGAAAAGGCTGGTTGTAGTTTGCAAGCTCTGACCTAAAATTGGCTAATTCTGGCTGTGCATCCCTAATGATAATAATTTTAATAAACACTATTTTTAATAACACTTACAGCTTTGGGAATCACAAGCATTTGCTGTATGATCCAGTAGAACACAAATGTATAAACTCTTTATTTTACAGCCAAACAAGAGTAAGGTGAAGGGGAATTCCTTTTTAAAAATATTAAAATCCACACTTTAACAGACTCCCTAACTCATGAAGAATCAACACTCCTTCTACACCACTATTTGTGATATATAGTCTACACCACTATTGATGATAAAGCCTCAACACCACTATTGGTGATATATCGTTTACACCACTGTTGATGACATATTGTTTACACAACTATTGGTGATGTATCGATAACACTACTATTAATGGTATATCATCTACACCACTATTGGTGATATATCGATTACACTACTATTAGTGGTATATCGTCTACACCGCTATTGGTGATATATCCTTTACACCACTATTGCCGATATATCATCTAAACCACTATTGGTGATGTATCGATTGCACTGCTATTAGTGATATATCATCTACACCACTATTGGTGATAAAGCCTCTACACCACTATTGGTGATATATCGTTTACACCACTGTTGATGACATATTGTTTACACCACTATTGGTGATAATTCGATTACACTACTATTAGTGAAATATCTACACCACTAGTGGTAATAAAGCCTCTACACCACTATTGGTGATATATCATCTACACCACTATTAATGATGTATCCTCTACACCAATATTGGTGATATATTCTCTACACCACTGTTGGTGATTCATTGTCTACAACCATTGGTGATATCTCATCGAGACCTCTTAATGCTACCTCGTCTACGCCGCTGCTGGTGACATCTATGCCAGTATTTGTGGTGTATCATCTACACAGCTATTGGTGCTACCTCATCTACACCACTGGATGATGTATCACCTGCACTAGTGTAATCACCTACGCTATTGGTTTGTACTTGCTAGTTTGTACATGTTAATGCAATTATGGCTATGCCTAGTCATTCTTCTGTTGTTTGAACATTCGTTCTCCTGTTGTCCATCTTTTCAACTGTCCATCCGTCTATATACTTATATAAAATTCATCATGCCCACATAACTGTCTCAGTCTATTTGACTTTTGATAAAGTTAAATAGCGGATTTTACATCAGCACTGTTACACTAGAAAACTTCCTGTACATGAGTTCATGCTAACATACATTATGTTCAAATCATATTCATAACTAGGTTTGAATTTAAACATATTAAGTCATATATAAATTGTGTGGTGAACTTGCCTTTTTTCAACCCATCACGTGTGTCTTAACTATAACATACACCAGTGAGCTTCATAAGGTACATTAAACACTTTACACTGTTTATTTAAAAGTGTTTATATAGATTCACTTTACATTTTACAATTACAGACTGTAGTCCATCTGTTTCACTTCATTTGTTATCCTCCTTTACATTGTTCATCAGAAGTCAAGATCCCAAAAGCACCACCACCGAGCAGGTATTATTTGAGTGAGGGAGCAGTGACAATGATATAGTAGTGACAAGTTAGTGTGTGTGTCTGTATCCACAGAAACACAGCAGTGTTTTTCGGTGCCACTGCTGGACTGAGAATAGAATCCACCCAATGTCCTGTGGCCAGAAACTGACCACTGCTGAAGGACTAGAGAATGACTAACACAAACTGTGCAGCATCAGATGAACTTTCATCAATAACTTATAATCTACAAGGTGCACAAACAGGTTAGATGTGCCTAATAAAGTGGATAGTCAGTGGACATACTCTGTACAGCACACACACACACACACATATACACTACCATGTCAGCATCACTGCAGTGCTGAGAATGATCCACCACCATAAAAATATATATTCTGTGGGGGCCCTGACCACGGGTGAAGGGGGTAAGAGGGGTAACAAATGATACAGAGGAACACACAGACTACAGTCTGTAACTGTAAACTACAAAATGCCATATGGTCCTTATGGTGAGTGGAGCTGATAAAATAGACAGTGATTTCAGATACAAGGTAGGTGTAGATACATAAGTGGCACATAGATATGTGGATAGGTGTGTATATGGATGCATTTCAGAAGATAAAATAAACTTGTGGGCTCCCTAATATTGGTTTGATCTCCAGTGATGCTCCAGCCTTTGTGGCTGTGTACCATGTAATTGAAAAAGTCCTGGCTAGTGGGCACAACTAAATTAGGGAGAAAGGTGAGCAAAATAAAAATTTAAGTAGACTTGCTGGAGTTATTTGGTTTGAATTCAGATTTCATATAGACAGGTGTTGTGGCTCTCTCAGAAAATTTGCATGCTGTGTTTATTCCATTGCACATCGAGAAGAGCAAATACGTCAGACTGGTGACCCAAAGCAGTCTGACTCAGTCCATCCACTGGCCCCCTCAGACATGATCAGAGGAACACAGATAAAGCTTCTTCCTCTCCAACTCTTCAAAAGTCGGCAAACAAGCAATGATCCAACTCTTTCCCACCTCCCCCTCCTCAGACGTATGCAGTGTATGCATATGAGGACGAATCTTTCGCTCTCACATCCCACTCTTCAGACATGACTAAATACACTTCTCTGACATTTCTCATTGTGCATGCTGCTCCTCTGAATTTCCAGATGATTCTATTTTTCTGCTTCTTCATGTGGAAATAGTTGCTGCAGCACAATGTCCAAAGCTGACCAGTCAAGACTGTTTCTGATTCACAGCTATCGACATGACTGAGCCAAATCACTAAGATAGTCTAGCCTTTGTGTTCATTTCACTCCCTGCTTTTCACAAAGTGGGCATTTATATATGCATACACTCACAAAAAGTTAGGGATATTTGGCTTTCAAGAAGAGTGGGATGCCAGGCCTGTTGTTTCTATAAATTGTTTGAGATGAGGAAATCACCATTGCATGCTTCTACTTAAATGCCCTTATGATATAATATCACTTATGATATAATATCACTGTAGTGTGAAATTTCACCTGAAAGACAAATATCCCTAACTTTTTGTAAGTGGTGTATATATTAAATATTATATATTACGTATTATGTATACACTATTCTGCGAAGTCTCACCCCTTATATTTTCATTTTTTGCTTCAAAAGATTTCTTGCATTTTTAATGCAGTCTTGAGGAACAGTTCTCCAGGCTTTCTGAAGGACTTTCAAGAACATTTTCTAAAGAGTTTCAGAGGAATGTGTCTTCATCTCCCAGGTCATCTACCTTTTCTGTTTACAGGTCTTAAGATTCACACACATGAATGTGAAATAATATGTCAGTTTATCCGTTCATGAGGCTGCACTGCGCTTCTTTTATTCAAAAATGAAAAGGAAAGGAACGTTTTTAAATCTGTTACTCTGCATAGGTTAACATTATAGAATGTATTTAAAATATAAGTTAGTATATGTGTAGTATAAGTTATTGGTAGGCCACAGCATTAGCATTAGCATCTGGCTGCTCCATGGCTGACTTGCAGTTAAATACTAGATTTACAAACATTTCAGTCATGTTGTTAAACACTTGTATATGTTCACATCCATTTACTGCTGGCTCTGTATTGAGAACAGCTGCACAGACAGACTGTGGAAACTGAAAGTGTTGAAAGGAAAGATGCTGGTGCATTGTGGGAAATGTAGTATTAAAATGGTGAACTTTAGAGCTTGTGTCTTGACTTTTTCCTCATGGTTATAGTGGGGCATGGCAACATTTTTTTGTAATCCCGTGCCCCACTAAACTGTGTCTATTGATGCCCCTGCTCACTCTTTTTTGTGCTGAGCAGTTCTTCAAAACTTAAACTACTAAATATTACAGTATTACAAAAAATATCATATTACAATGTTTAAAGGCATTTTTGTCATAAAAAAATAAGTACATTGGAACAGACGCAATACAGAAAAACAGCAGTCACACATTCTTAAAAATGGTATCATTCTTAAAACTGGTATCAAGAACTGGACACAGCATTCGTTGCTTAATCAGGCCAAGAATGCTGTGGACACTCAAATGTACAGCCTCCTGACAGTATTATGAAATCTTAGATAGCTATGCTTGGTGGATCCACAATTATTTTGACTTTGTTATGGTAACGATATTGTTATCTTATCACCCACTCTTTGTCTTTCGCATACGCAGATGATCACACATTCATTACACTGCTGCTCTGAGCAATTATTTTTACTCACTTTCTCTCCTTCGCTCTCTCTCTCTCTCTCTCCGTTTCTCTCTCTCCTAGGCTGTCTGTTTGAGGAGGATCTGTGTGAGAACTACGAGACTTGTGTCAATGGTAAGACACACTCACACGTACATGCATAAAAATAGAGAACTGCTGACCTATATTTCAGTACAAGTCACTGTAATCAAACACACACACACATACACACAAACACACAACAGAACACTGCCTCGGCTATAGGTCTCAGAAGATCCAGGTCAATGACACTCAGGCATTTCTAAGCTCAGTTTTTGTTTTCTGTATGTGTTTGTATGTGTGCTAGTGTGATTGTGGGGACATTATGGTGCCTCCCTCTTATGTGATGGTGCCTCCCTCTTCCATGTTGTTGACTCATTGGGTGTGGCTAAACAAACACCCGTGCCCTTTTATAGCTTAAGCTTACTGTTCCAGAACTCCTCCGAAATTAAGCTCTTACAGCCACAGTAATGCTTAATGTTTGTGCTGTATTGTTTGAGTCCAAACGTAGCTATTCATTGGTATGTCAACCAGAATAAGCTCATTAATTTATACACATACAAAAACATTTATTAACAAAGAGATCATTTATTGGGCCTTAACAAGTTTGTAAACAAATTAATATCAGGTCTGCAATTTTGCTTCAACAAATGAAATTTAAAGATTATTTGTATACAACAAAAAAGGACTTGCCCAAGGATTGAGCCCACATGAAGGACCCCTCCATAAGACAAAGTTTAATCAACTTTTGTTTGACTGTGCCCAAAACTTTGGATAAGCCATCAAACAAGTTCTTTAAGACGGTGCTATGTATAGTCATCTTTTTCCACCTTTCCCCAAGAATTCAGTTGTACATATTGCTTGTTTCCAAACTCTCTGTCCTCCAACATTCTGATCACATATTTATGTTCCTACACCCAAGGGCTGGCAGGACTCACAAATTTGTGATCATGCTCCTGTAATTAGTGTGATTGCATCAGAATTTACACAGTAGTTCTTTTTAAGTCTAGTGTGTGTGCTATATTTTTTATTCCAACCATTTTTTGGCACCACCTCTCACCAGAGCCCAAGATGAGTTTTGGCAAAATTCCAACCTCAAAACATTTGCTAATATCCAGTGTGTTGCGCTTGTAAAGCTCAGATCAGTTATATAAAAAAAAAGTCACTGTTGTGATTTAATTAAGTGTAATCAACCTGTGAACGCGACTACGCGTTCAGCTGATCTCACCCATAAATGGCTTGGTAAGAGCCGGCAAATAAATGGCTTGCTAGAGCAGCGGTCTCTGAATCAGACAATGAGGGATAGAATACACAGAGTGAGCAAATTTTATTTTTAACGCAAACTTTTTTTGTCCATAAAACCAATGTTTGAGTCTCTCCAAACACTGGTTTCATAGCAATCTTGTAATCACATTCCTATGTTCTCGCAGAAATGCATCTAATTTCATTATAAGATGCTGGTGAATGTAGTAGTTATTGACAGAGGCACCTTTTAAGATCTTGAAACATTTGGGCTATACTGATGGCAAGGGGTTGGATTGTTACTGGGGTTATAATTTCTGTAGTTTGCTCGTCTCCTTGAAAGATCGAAATGACAGATGATTATAATTTGATCCAGGGCTATTGATTATTATTAATTATTAGTATTTTATAGATGCCTAGGCCGATCATTACCCCTGGTTGTTAGAGTTACAGAAAGACAGGAGTTGGACATTTAAATCGCATTAACATGTAAGTGGAGAATATGGCTGAGCTGTCAGATTTACCCATTTTAGCTAATGCTTCTTTCGAAAATTGATGATGAATGCTAAGAGGTACAAAGTTTTACCCTTGCCAGTAAGTTTTGAGCCTAGCAAAATCATTGTTTTAAAGCACTACATTTTTTTATTTACAAAACCATTGTTTTGAAGCACTACATTTTATTTTTCATTCGCTGTGATAGTTCTAACATCTTTGCCAGTTATATGCAGTTATATGTAAATTATTATTACTAAATCATACTGCAGCAGTAAGAGAAATACAGTGAATTTAAGTGCAGACGGAAAATAAAATGGATGTCTGTAACTCAACCTGTTACATGGTAACACTGCCCAGAAAAACACTACACTACTCATTTGTACATATTCTTAAAGTAATAGTCATAGCTCCACTGAATAAATAAAGGCTATGTGATAACTGTAATATTATGAATCATTTGTTAATAATTGATTCTGGATGTTGACATGACCCACTTAACTATATGCAGAATGTGTATGTGTGTGGGAGGATGTTTGGTGACAAAGTCTTATGAACGTTTAGCTGTGTAAGATGTTAGTTATCGATTACATAAGAGAACTGAGGAAAATTTGCTTCAACAAGCACTGTATTTATTCATTTGTTTTTTAGTCTGTAGTTTATTCACTCCAGCTTTCTTGTTGCAAATTACACTGATTTTCAGACTTATAAAACATAAGCTTTTTTTCAGTCATATGTCTGTTAGATGCTATGCACAGCCACATACATGCATAACACACTGCTCCCACCACTTATCCCTCTGTTGATGGTTCTTTTATTTAGCCCAGATGGAGCATGGTCTTCTGACAACACTGCGGATCGATGCTTAAGGAGCATAAAACTATATTGTGAACCCAAGAACATTGTGGAACACTCTAGAGCATTTTACTCACATTCTGCTATCACATCAAATCAGAAGTAGCATGTAAATTTGTCTACAATTGTATAATGGTAAAACAATATATATAGTAAAAAAAAGTGTTCAATCGGTACCATTGTATGATGTTGATTTTGAGAGACATTGAGCATGAAATTAAATTAAAAAGCATACTTACATTTTATATACAAGCATATATATATGTGTGTGTGTGTGTGTGTGTGTGTGTGTAGTTAATGAGAAGTTCGTCCTTTGTTTTAGGAATATTTTTAAGATATGTAATGAAACCTCATTGAACTGACTGAAACACAATATCTACCTTCTTCATGCCATATTGTACACAAACCCAGACACAGAATTAACGTTAGGTGAAGCAAATGTCATTGCCTCTAACTCGACCGGCTGCCCTTGTCTCGGTTGCTCAGGGCAACAGCTCTAATGGAACACCATGGCTAATTCTACAGCTCTTCATGTGTGCTAGAAAGCCAGAGCAGACAAAAATGTCCCCAAGGATTGAACTGTGATTTTGTGGCTAATAGATCTAAATCAGCACATAGACAGAATAATAACTGTATTTTGCATAATTAAGGAAAACACAAACCAGTGTTACGGTGTGGCTCCCCTAATCTGGGACTGAGAACAACTGAGCGATAGGTATTTCAGAGTACCTTCCCAGGCTGGTTGCTTTGATGTGAAATCTCCATAATGCAGCTTTTAGCACTCTGCCTTTACCTAGTTTTGGAGTTTTAATATATTCTAATTTGTCATTTACATTTAACTGACACTGAGAAATAGCTGACGTATTTAAGCGCTGAGATCCACAACCATTTCTGTTTTATTAAATGACCCATATCCTAATTTTTTGCATTATATTTTTCCCCTTACATTAATGTCCCCTTACAAAAATATCATTTTTTAGTAAAAAAAAATTAATTTTAACAGACTAAGAACATTAGCAGTTCTATCTCTGCACACACACACACACACACACACACACACACATGCTACCATATTAGTGTTGCTGCTGTGCTGAGAATGATTCACCTAAATAATACCAGTGGGGCTCCTGACTATTGATGAACAGAGTAAATGGCGCTAACAAATGATTCAGAGAAACTGATGGACTACAGTCTAATAGAAAACTACAAAGTGCACCTATATGGTCAATGGAAATGATAATAGACAATGAATGTAAAGTGTCTTATTGCTGTAAAATCAACTGATTAGAAAATTGTAATGAAACAGTCCTGAGATTTATTGTTAGGAGTTTATAAAGCACTACAACATGGCAGACACACTATATAGTGCTCTGTAGGAGGGAATGATTTTTATTACAGCTAAACTGTAGTTTCACTTTTTGTCAGGTGGTTGTGTGCATTAATAGTAAATGGTATCATTATTTTGCAGATGGCATGTTTGGCCTTTGCCAGGCAGTGACGGTAGCGGATGTGTACACGTATGACATCACGCCGGCCACACTGCAGAGATTCCGCTCGCTGCTCCAGAAACTCTCACTCCGAGGTATGCATGGCCCTGCTGCCATGGCAACTGCACACACTACTACCGTCACAGCAGTTACCGCGGTGACGCACACCTAAATACATCACCCCAGGAGCAAATAATGATGCGCAAGATAATGCTGGTTGTGTGTGTGTGTGTATGTGTGTGCTAATGAGGGAGAGAATGAGAGAGAGCCTTTTATACATTGCTCCATAAAAGGATGGATCTCACCCTCACAGTGCAGTATCTTTGCTGCAGCTCCAGTGGCCACTCAAGTACACTGAAATATGAGCACTCTGTACATGTTTGAGAACTGCAGGTACCCAAGTCTATTTGACATTCATCTCCCTTCAAATACTGGTACACAGTAGCTAATGGAAAGTTCATACTCCAAATCAGCCCATATCTCTGTCTAGATCTGTGTAGCGAGACAAATTAAACTTGATATCTGTACTTAGACCCTCATATACAGACAAAGCTATCATGGCCTGAACCTGTACCTGAACACAGAGAACCTCAATTCAGTTCAACAAATTTTAAAATGAACATAAAAATAACTGTAAAAAACGTTATTTGAAGCAATGCCATAGAACATAAGTCTTAACACACACACACACACACACACACACACACACACACACATTGCTAATGCACAAACACACAAGAACAATATCAAATATACTATATCTTAATATAATATAGTAAGTCAAAATGAAATTGTCCAGGAAATAATCTGAAAATGCTTTGCACTAAATGCACTATACTACATAAACAGTCCAGCTTCCGGTCTTTGATTTTAAAATCAGTGGTAGTTAACTGAACTGTGACTGACTGACCACCTAGTGCCATACCTACAAAATGTAAGACTGGAAATTAGATTCAAGGTGGAATTGAATACCGGGCCTCGCCATAGTACAGGTGCATCGCCTCATTGCTGTGTGTTGAGTTTTCGTACTCAGACACCCATTAAATCTGGCAATTAACAGATGAGTAGCATAAGGGGTGTTTAAGCAGGGTAATTAATAAACTGTGCTGAACACCCGCCCTCTAAGACCTATGCAAGTAGATTTTTCTGACACCGCAGAAGAATCTACTACCATAGAAGAATAATGTTTGGTTTTGTAAATAATCTTTAAATAACCGTTTTGGAAGTGAGATGTGTGAGTGTGAAAAACCTTTTTAGAGCCCGGGCAGCTGGTGCCCTGCTGGTTAGGGGGTTGCCCCTGCGATCGGAAAGCCATGGGTTTGAAGCCCAAGACTGATAGTGGCACCACTGAGGTACCCTTGTCCAAGGTACATTCCAAACACAATGCTCTCTATAAAGAGACACTTTACTTTAAAGATCAAAGAACCTCCACAAAATGTAAAAACACACACCCAGGCCAAGTTTAGGAACTCTTTTGTAACCTTTACTTTTAAGAGTGTTGAGTTTGCCCACTGGGTACTGTCAGAAGTCAGAATTTCAGTCCTAAACCCTCCAGTCAGCAAGCCAGAGGAAACATAAACCCCCTGAGAGAGGGAGCATAGCGAAAAGCAGGACTGGTGGCAGCTCCAAGGCCGTGGCGCTAAACTGCAGAATGAGGACAGCCAGACTGTATGTTATAATGAACCTGTTCATGTTCCCTCAGGTTTCTCATGGGAAGACGATGTTACTCAGCAGGTTCTGGCTAAAGAATTCTCTAAACTACGCAAGATCTCACTTACGCCGCCTGGGTCAAGGTAATAAATGCAAGGGTATGATGTGAACATTTGCTAGAAATGTGTGGCTGAGGTGCGCGCAGAGGACTGCGTCTCGGCCGTGGTTCCGGGGGTGGGGGTTACTTTCTTTTAAAAGGCGATTCAAACAATTCAGTTGACTCACAGCTGTCGATTTGGCAATACTTCGATATCAACGTAAGAGCCGCATGAAACCAGGCAAAGCTGCGGGTTGGCCACCAGGGCTCTGCACATTTATACATTAGCATTATTATTAGTTTCTAATTAATTGCCACTGTTGTAATTGTTATGCCTCTGCAATTTCTCTTGTCTTTCAGTTTGCCTTATCTGCTGGTTTATTTGCTTACAATTCCAAACTCTGTGTGCTGGAGTTAATAAAATAAAATGTTTTAAAAAAACACTGTTCTGTTGTTCCATAGCTTACTTGTAAGCTCTGCCTTCTCCTGTGTAGGTCAATGGTGCAGAAGGTTGCTGTGGAAGATGGAAGACTGAAACCACTGGAGGCTGAACTTAGCAGGAGTCTGCAGAAGTACCTTTTGAACATGGGTCTGCTTCCAAAATTAGGCAGTCAGGTAGGATGTGTGTTTTTCACTACTTTAGGATGTGTGTCTCACAAGATGAGGACGGACGAGAATGTACCTGGCCAGTAGGTGTGTCCGTATAGCATGAAGGATGAACCCAAGCGCGGATAGAAGCAAAAGGGTTGGATAAATCACGCGGTTTGCTCTGCAAACGCTCTATGAAAGAGTTAAGATTCCCACCGGAACCTGCGTTCACAAACATGCAAAGGGAAGGGATGTGAGTACTCACGTGAAGCAGGTTCACCATGGACCGATCGCTGATAGAACTCAATGACTGAGCAAAGAGGAACTGTTCACATCCTGTTTATATACCCTGTGACTCGCTCATTTCCTGTGCCCCATGCGCATCACGTGACCAGTGGGATCCAGGATGAACCTACCGGGGACCCACGATCGTTCCTCCGGGCCGTATCCCTCCCAGTCAACGAGATACTGGGTGCCGCAACCACGGCGCTGCGAATCGAGGGTCTGCCGGACGTTGTACGCAGGACCACCGTCAAGAATCCGAGGAGGAGGAGGATCCAGAGGTGCAGGAGCCAGAGGGGAAGTGGTGAATGGCTTCAGCTGGGAGGAGTGGAAGACTGGGTGTATCCGAAGGGAAGCAGGCAGCAGGAGCCGGAAGGTGACAGGGTTAATCCGATGGGTGATGCGGTAAGGTCCGATGAACCGGTAGGATAACTTCTTTGACTCCGTGTGCAGGTTCAGATTCCGTGTGGAGAGCCAGACCCTGTCACAGACGTGGAACAATCGTCCCGGTTGGTGTCAGCGGCGATGCTGGTCGATCCGGTTGATTGGCCTTCACGATAGACTTCCGGGCTTGTTCCCATTGCCGACACCTGCGGACCAACTGTTGGGCCGATGGTACATCAACCTCCGGTTCTTGGTGTTCGAACATGGGAGGTTGGAAACCATAGCACACCTCAAAAGGGAAACCATAACACACCTCAAAAGAGTCCGGTCGCCGAGGATGTTAGGAGATTGTGCGATAACTCAGCCCAGATGAGGTAGTCGGCCCAGGAGCGACTCCAGTTGGTGGTTGGCCCGCTCCATCTGATTGTTAGTCTGGGGATAGTAGCCAGATGAGAGACTGCAGGTGGACTCGATCAGTCAGCAGAAGGCCTTCCAGAACCTGGCTGTGAACTGGGGCTCGCTGTCCGAGACGATGTCCTTGGGGAACCCATGCAAGTGGACTACGTGTTCAATAATCAATTCAGCAGTGGTTTTGGCAGAGGGGAGCCCGTTGAGTGCCACCAGGTGCACGGCCTTGGAGAAGCGATCCACGATGGTGAGTAGGCCAGGCCAATGACGGAAGTCCAGTGCGATGTGCGACCAGGGACGACGAGGAACCGGGAGAGGTTGGAGATCTCCGTAACTCCGAACGTCCTCGGTCATCTTCGGCCACCAGAAGGCATGCTGAAGATTGAGGAGTGTGCGTTGTACTCCAGAGTGACCAGCGACGGCCGAAGCATGGGCCCACTGCAGGGTTTCTGAGTGCAGTGGGGATGGAACAAAGAGACATCCAGGCGGTGTCTCTGCCGGAGGGGGATCCAAGGGTGCCCCTGGCGGACTCGATCTTCCAACTCCCACCAGAGGAGCGAAACAATGATCTTGGATGGAATCACAGGCGCGGGGTCCGACCGGGAGCTCTCCTTCTCATATTGACGGGAGAGGGCATCCACCTTGGTGTTTTTCGATCCCGGTCAATAAATGATGGTAAAATGAAACTGTTCAAAGAACAGTGCCCAACGCGCCTGGCGAGGAATCAATTGTTTCACCTGCTGGATGCCAATTAGGTTTTGGTGGTCAGTCCAGACTATGAACGGGTCACTGCCGCCTTGGAGTCAGTGACGCCATTCCTCCAGAGCCCACTTGATGGTCAACAACTCACGGTCCCCTACCCCGTATCGTTGTTGAGTGGGAGTAAACTTTCTGGAGAAGAAACTTCAGGGGTGTAGTTTCTGATCTGGACCTTGTTGGGAGAGAACGGCTCCTATGCCCACATCGGAGGCGTCCACCTCCACAACGAACGGCTTGGCAGTGTCCGGATGGATGAGGATGGGTACAGATGTGAAGGCTTGGCAGAGTTGGTGAAAGGTTCGGGTGGCTTCTGGAGTGGACTTGGAGGGTTTAGTTAGAGCAGTAAGAGGCGCCGTGACTGAACTGAAGCCCTGGATAAAGCGGCGGTAGAAATTAGCAAACCCCAGAAATCGTTGGAGCTGTTTGAGCGAAGCGGGTAGAGGCCAACTTTACACAGCATCCAACTTCTGAGAGTCCATGGCCACCCCCTGAGGGGAAATGACAAACCCCAGGAAGGTGGTGGAGCGCTGGTGGAAAGCGCATTTCTCCAACTTGCAGAACAGTCGATAGGCCAGCAACCTCTTGAGAACTGCTCGGACATGCTGGATGTGTTCTTGTTCGGTCTTCGAATAGATGAGGATATAATCTAAATAAGCGAAAACCCAGCGACCCAGCATGTCGCTGCAAGCCGAATGGCATTCAGCAAGCCGAATGGCATTACCAGCGTCTCGTAATGACCGGTGGGAGTGATGAAGGCCGTCTTCCACTCATTGCCCTCCCTGATGCGAAAGAGGTTGTAGGCGCTCCTGAGGTCCAACTTGGTGAAGATGGAAGCACCAGAGAGGGCGTCCAAGGCGCCGTGTTGGTAAGAGGGAGCAGATGACGGTTCTTCACGGTGATCTTGTTCAGTTCACGGTAGTCGACGCAGGGACGAAGACCTCCATCCTTCTTAACGAAGAAGAACCCCGCGGCCGCTGGAGAAGATGAAGGACGAAGAGTCCCCTGGCGAAGGCCCTCAGAGACATAGTCCTTCATAGCCTTCTGTTCTTCACGGGTCGGAGAGTAGAGGTAGCCTGGTAGAAGATCTATCTTCAGATCATAAGGTTGATGGGGGGGAAGTTCGATGGCCCTTTGGTGACTAAAGGCCTCCCGAAGGTCTTGGTAGATCTCAGGGACAGTGCTGGCGTTGACATCCGGGACTTCGGGCTCCCCTGAACATGTCCCAGCCGGCGCCGTGGGAGACAAAGCTCTTGACAGGTAGGAGCCCATTGAAGAATCTTCTGCTGCGACCAGGAGATGAGTGGGTCGTGAGTGAGCAACCATGGGTAACCTAGGAGAACACGAGGTGAGGAGAGATGAGTGATGAGAAATTGAATCTGTTCTGTGTGGTTCCCAATAGTGAAGGTGAGAGGAGTGGTTTGGTGAGTGAGAGGGTTATGATGCAGGGGTCTACCGTCAACAGTGGTTATGGAGATCGGCTGGGATAACGCCTCAACTTTAACACCCAACGAGTCAGCAAAGGTTTGGTCAATAAAGTTGCCAGCTGCTCCTGAGTTGCCAGACACTGACCTGTTTGTGGCTGAGTTGGATGTTGGCCTGAACGGTGAAACGGGAAACGGTTGATTCTAGGGAGGCATGGATGGACAGACCAGGTGACAACCTCCTCCTAATCACCTGGACAGACCGTGTCCCGGGCATAGCGGGCCGATCGCTCGGTGGTGTTCTGGTGAGGCACAGTAGGCGCAGAGGCCCTCACGATCTCGTCGGGCCCGCTCCGCAGGATTCAGAGAGGCGCGCCCTAACTGCATGGGTTCCCCGGCTCCTGAGTGGGCTTCTCAGGAGCCGGTGGAGGATCCAGGGTGCTGGATATGGTGAATCGCGGGGCCACCGCAGGTGGTGGCTTCAGGGTACGAGGAGCAGGCTTGGGACGAGAGCTCAGGCGCTAATCGATCCGCATACAAATTTGTATAATGCCCTCGAGGGTGTCGGGAAGCTCTTGTCCGGTGAGTTGATCCTTGAAGCGCACAGCCAGCCCCTCGTAATGGGCCGTCCGAAGTGCGGAGTCTCCCCATCTGGTCTGGACGGTGAGAGTGCGAAACTCTGCGGTGTATTTACTAATCGGACGGTCTCCCTGCCGCAGATGGTATAAGCGTGGTGCCACATCCACCTCACTGTCAGTTGATTGAGTTGATTGGTGGAGGTGTAGCAGTAGCAGTCATCCAACTCAGACTTCAAGACGGACGCCGCCCACTCAGCTGCCTGCCCGGTGAGGAGGGAGACGAGAAGCGTGATGCGGCTCCGATCCGAGGGGTAGCTGTCAGGCTGGAACTCAAAGATCAGAGACAAAGTGGTTAGCAAGACATCGCACTTCCCATCAACACCATTCCATTTTTCAGGTAGTGAGATTTTAGTGCATGGTCAAGTTGATGAGACGAGACCGGTAGTAGGTGGAGGAGTTGGAGCGGCCGGCTGGGCTTCCGGTTGCATGGCTGGAGGTTGAGACTGAGACTGCTGCAGAAGGGTGACTTGTTGTCATAGTCCAAGCACCTCCTGCTGCAGTTTCTGAATCTCTTCCCCCTGCCGATTCACCGACACCAGCGCGACCCAATCCACTGGGCTCACAGTTATGGGCTCAGTCATTCTGTCACAAGGTGAGGAAGGACAAGATCGTACCTGGCCAGTAGGTGTGCCCATGTAGCGTGATGGATGAACCCAAGCGCGGATAGAAGCGAAAGTGTTGGATAAATCACGCAGTTTGCTCTGCAAATGCTCTAAGAAAGAGTTAAGATTCCCACCGAAACCCGTGTTCACAAACATGCAAAGGGAAGGGAAGTAAGTACTCACGTGAAGCAGGTTCACCATGGACCGATGGCTGATAGAACTCAATGACTGAGCAAAGAGGAACTGTTCACATTCTGTTTATATACCCTGTGACGCGCTCATTTCCTGTGCCCCGTGCGTGTCACGTGACCAGTGCATGTGACACAGACTTTACTATCTCTTCAACCAATACTTCATTGAACTCTTCTACAACATCTCTTGTAGTTTGATACACCTTACTGCACAGGTTATTTGAAAGCTCTTCCAGTTTGCACTTTCCATTTTCCACCTGGGTATCCTTTTAATCTTTTCATTATACAATACTGATCCTGCTCTTGTTGGTGTTGGATAATGGTCACTACCTATTGTAGTTTTCTTTACACTCCTCAAGCTGGTGCCTGCTGTGATGAACAGTTCTTGAATTTAGTGGTAAGTTTTCTGATTGGTTTATTTATGGACATGCGCATAAGAAGTGTTCAGTAAACTGGTGGTTCTGAAGCATGGTTGTCCAGCATGCTTTATGACATGGTGTCAGAAGTGGGATTTTTGCTCAGTGGATATCATTAAAATTATTGCTAGTCGCCTTTTGAGTGAGGATGCTCAAATTCTCGCTGTCAGAAAGTTTGCCGTTTGAAAGGCTGAGCAAATGGCCGGAGTGGAGGCAGAGATTCCAGCGCTACAGAGTGGCCACAAAACTATTGTTAGAGGATGGTGATGTGCAGGTCAGTGCTCTTGTTTACTCCATGGGGAAGGAGGTAGATAACGTATTCAAGTCATTTGCATTTGACAACGATGATGACAAGGTTAATTATGAAATTGTAATGCAATGAGCTATTCATTCCCCAAAGAAATGTGATATATGAACATGCGTGATTTCATCAGCGCTGTCAGAGAGAAAGAGAGACAGTGGAGGCGTTTGTGAGGGGATTCTATGAGCGAGAGAAGGAAATGCACAAGATGCAACAACTCTCATGGCAGTAAAGAATACTGTCCTGCTAAAAAAGCTCAGTGCCGAAAGTGCAGAAAGATTGGCCATTTTACTGTAGTTTGCCACACCAAAGCAGTTCAGGAAGTAACATCTTACGAAGATGCTGAATCAGTGATGTTCTTGGGCTCAGTCCAATGTCATAGTGCACCTGTTCCACTATGGATTGCTGATATCATAATCGATGGACAAATGATCAGTTTTAAAATTGATTCAGGGGCCGATGCTACTGTAATGTCAGAAAAAAGCTATGAGAGATTGAAAAAGAAAGTACCACTGAGCAAAACAAATGTCATACTAAACAGTCCAGGAGGAAAGCTAAAGTGCATAGGCCAACTGAAAACAAAGTAAGTGAGAGGGGCCCACACTGGAAATGTACTCGGCCGTAGCACTGCAATCCAAACGGGGCTAATTAAAATACTAGAGGAAGTAAGTGAGAGTGTGTTTGGCTCATTGGGACTATTGGCATATGAACCAGTTAAAATAATGCTCAAGAGTACGGTGGAGCCATATAGCCCCCATGGAGATCGCAGAGTTACAATCCCAATGCTTACCAAGGTCAAACAGGAACTGGACAGAATGGAGCAGTTGGGCGTGATAGAAGAGGTCACAGAGCCCACTCCATGGTGTGCACCAATGGTACCTTTTACCAAAACAAATGGAGATGTTTAGACCTCAAGCGACTTAATGAGGCTGGCATACATGAGAAGTACGTTCTGTCAACTTGGATGACTTCATCTCTAAGCTGTCTGGGGCTACAGTCTTTTCCAGCTTGGATGCCGCTAACGGATTCTGGCAGATTCCGTTAGGGGATGACAGTAAAAGGCTGACTACCTTTATAAATCCCTTTAAGAGGTACTGTTTCCATCGGTTACCTTTCGGAATTAAAAGTGCTGCAGAGATTTAAAAAAACAAATGACTGAGCTGCTTCGAAACGTTCAGGGAGTCTGCTGCTTTATGTATGGCCGTACATATGAAGAACTTGACCGCAGACATGCAGAGGTACTCCAGACCATCCAGGCGTCAGGGCTAAAATTAAAGAAGGAAAAATGCATCTTTGGCCAAAAGGAGTTAAGCTTCGTTGGACATCAGCTAATCGAAGAGGGCATTAGCCCGGACGCTGACCAGATCTGCGCCATTCGGGATCTCAGTAAGCCTCAAAATCAGAATTAAAACGTATACTGGGCATGATTAATTATCTTTGCTGCTACCTACCACAGAGTGCTACCGTGCTCCAGCCATTTAATGCGTTACTAAGAGCTGAGGCAGTTTGGACATGGGACAGGAGTCAAGAGATGGCTTCTGTTCCTGTACACTTACAGCAGCAGAGAGGCGCTACGCACAAATAGAAAAGGAGTGTTTAGCATCAGTGTGGACATGCGAAAAGCTCTCACCATATCTTTGCGGCCTGGAGTCCTTCAAGGTGCTTACTGACCACAAACCTTTGGTCTCTTTGATAAATCAGAAAAATATTGATGAGGTCCCCATACGCTGTCAGCAACTCCTAATCAGGATGATACGCTTCAACCCAGTGGCGGTATATACACTGGGGAAGTCTTTACTTATAGCTGATACGCTGTCCAGACACCCCTTGACAGAGACTGAGAAGTCAGACCTTGAAGAGGAAGTCGAGGCCTACATAGCTGGTGTGGAGGAACACCTACCTGCTTCACCACAAAAGTTACAGCAGATAGCTCATGCTGATCATCAAACTGATGAAGAGATGCAAGGCATGCTCAAATATGTCCAGCTGGAGTGGCCTAAGCATTTCAAAATGGTACCTGTCCATTTGCGGTCCTATTTCAGCCAGCAGGGGCTCTTGAGTAAGTCCAAAGGTCTTCTCCTACATGGATCTAGAATTGTGATTCCTGCTAAGATGAGAAATGAAGGCCACCAAGGGCTTAGTAAGTGTCGTGAGCGGGCACGCCTGTCTGTGTTGTGGCCAGGCATCAGTGCTGATCTAAAACACAAAGTGCCACTGCTAACGATTTAATTACCCTCAGGCCCGTGGAGACATCTGGGAGCTGACATCTGTGAAACAAGTAGCCATCACTACCTGGTAGTCGTGGATAATTATTCAAGATTTATTGAAATAGCACATTTGGCGGACATTACAAGTTGGAGTGTGATTTGCCAATTAAAGTGCATGTTTGCACAGTTTGGCATCCCTGAAAAGCTGTGCTCTGACAATGCACGACAGTTTACATCCACTGAGTTTAAAGCGTTTGCGGAAAAGTATGGCTTTGTCCATGTGACTTCAAGCCCTCACTATCCACAATCAAATGGCGAAGCTGAATGGGCTGTTCATACAGTTTCCTGGCTCTCCTGGCACAACTCCAATAGCCAGAGCAACTTCAATAGCAACCACAGGCTGTAGTCCAGGCATATTCAAATGGCAGCCCGTGGGCCACATGCGGTCCACAAGCAACTTCCGAGTGGCCCAGCCCACTTTTTCAAAATTTTTCTTAAAAAAAAACAAAAACACTCCACGTAGCCCATAAACAGTTAACCCACAATGCACTGCATTGTTGTGTCTAGAATTGTAGTAGCCTATGATATGATCTAAGAGCATGTCTTTCTCAACCAAGAAATGTAAAATTGACAGTGAAAACTGACGTTTTAACCCTGCCTGGACTGACAAATACTTGTTTATTTTACCACCAAATCCAAATGCCAAACCAATGTGTTTAATTTGCAATGAATGTGCGGAGGCACCACATGGAGAAACACCAGACTTTCTGCTCAAATTTTCTGGAGGGATCTCAGGAGAGGGTTTGATTGAGTTTGATTGCATCTTACAACCGGAGCTGTACTACCATAGTGCGGTCATGCACAGCCCAAGAGAGAGCTACAGAAGCTTCCCTTCGTGTATCATGGATCTTGGCAAAGAAGAGGCCATTCACAGGCTCTGAAACCGTGAAAGAATGTATGCTGGCTGTCCTGGATGAGGTGATAAGTGATGAGGGATGATCATCTATGGCAGGAAAAGTGAGTAGCTTGGCAGCACGTTGGTCGGCTGTTGCACCTCAGTTGATATCCCTACACTGCATCGTACATCAGACGGTGTTGTGCGCAAAACTAAGCGGAGAGCTCAATTAATTGTAGCCAGGAGGAGATAAAATTTTGTCCTGGGGTAGAGAGGGATGACCCCATTAAGGTAATTGCTATCTTGTAAGTGCTATATGGTTGTTCCAATTCTTATGTAGCCTTGCAGCAAGCATTCCTTTCCTGTCAGGAACAAGAAGGGGAGACCCTTCAAAAGCTTTCTCTCATGTTGATGAGCCTAATGGCCTCTGCAAGAGCATGCACCTGGTGACATCCCAAATGCAGAAATCTTGTTATGGGAACAGTTTGTTGAGCATGTTACTGATGGTGCTTTTTGCCGTGAGTAAACAGTATGTGCATGGACAACCTGCTGCTACTATGTTGGAGGTTAGAGGTGAAGTGATCAGGTGGGACCGTGATGGTTTGCCAGGAGGTTCCTGGGGCTGAAGTTATTCTGTTCTGTCAGTGCTTGGTCTTCAGTGTGGAGTTAGAAGTAGCCTACAGGTGATGGTTGATTACACCCCAAGGGACTGAGTTAAGTGAGATGAGGGAAATGCTAAAACTTCAGCAAGAGCAGCTTAATCAGCTTACTCATAGCATTTCTCAACTTCAAAGCTCCCATCAGTGTAGCCAGCCCTTTCATCGTAGCCCTGTCATTCACAGGTGCTGTCAGCAGCCTGGTCATTTTGCTCAGGAGGATCCGCGTCGGACCATTCAGTGCTGAGAACCAAATTCGGGGGTTAAAGGCCTACTCCCCATCATTTGAGGTGAGAAAAGCCTTTGCTCAAAACTTCAGAATTAGGTTTGGTGTTGACGGCCTGCTAGTTGGAAGTCCTTTGGTTTGAGTGCATAAAATAGGGGAAAGAGTACACTCGATCTAGAATGGTATTTCAAGGCATGGACATCTGTCTGCCTGAAATAGGTGGTTTTCTAGATCCTTGTTTTCTCGTAAGCGAGGCTTACAGAGGAGTGTCTGGGTCGCTACCAGACTGGAAACACAGTTTCCTGGTGTATTTCTCTGTTTAACTTGGCGGAAGAGTCACAAGCGAGGCTGGTTGTGTAAGTGAGACTTAAGGAGTTGGCGTGAGTAAGGGAGACTCACGGTGTGTGTGTGTCTATCATTACAGCTGGTCCTAAAGTGTGTGCACTGAATCTATGGGGAGCTCTAACAGTAAACAAGTGTCTGAACTGTGCGAAATGGAACTACTGGTTGTGCTTTCTTCATTGTATTCTCGCATGCAATGCCTTTATGGCCCTGAAGCAGTGGTATACTTTGACTTGTGGGTAGAAAAGTGTGGTTTTGCTAAGCAGGGTTCTATTAATCCAGATTTGTTGAGGCAGTTGAAGCTTAAAATGCAGGAATTAGAAGCA
>JBBJLS010090988.1:0-22170 GCA_037577275.1 Bryconaethiops microstoma | reverse complement strand
TCCATCATTGTTTAAAGTAAAAGAAAAAAACAAGATCATACTTTTTTGATGTTTTAATAAATAAAAAAGTGAAAAAAGTCAAAGAAATGATCTGGCTTCTTTTATTTATTTTTTTTTGCCGTATCGAAAACATACAGAACCATGACGCCACTGTGTTGTATCGAACCAAACCATGATTTTTGTGAACCATTACACCCCTAATATATATATACACACATACATATACATACACACACACACACACACACACACACACACACACACCTTACTTATTACTTATTGTCAAGCAAAATGGTCAGTGTTTCACAGTATGTCACACAGCACAGAAGGAAAATATGTTTATTTTCACTACTCATTCACTTTAAATTAGACTTTCCAGCAACTCTTACTTTGTTTTTTTGTACTCTTGAGGCTCATAACTCATAACTAGGCCTATGCATGTAATTTTTCAACATTTGTATGTGAAACCACAAACCTAGCAAGATGCTCTACTGTCCATGTTTCTGTGGAAGTCTTGTTGGACTTTCTTATCAGTTGTTAAATGGTGAACAAATAGATCAGAGATTTAAACTAACAGAGATTTAAATCTTCCTTTGGTGTAAATGCTGCCCTATCACTGTCCCCAATTTGGAAGAGGAATGGAGCCAAACTAATGGAAATAAACTGATTATCCTTCCTGTTGATTCTAGGTGATTCACAAACACACACACACACACACACACACACACACAA
Organism: Bryconaethiops microstoma; assembly: GCA_037577275.1. Lineage (NCBI taxonomy): Eukaryota > Metazoa > Chordata > Actinopteri > Characiformes > Alestidae > Bryconaethiops > Bryconaethiops microstoma. The sequence goes on along the minus strand of JBBJLS010090988.1, from coordinate 21,438 downwards.
TATTAGCGGGTCGCCCCCCACCCCGCCAAGCTGTTGCACTGACCTTAGCAAAAGGGTGGAGAGGCAGAAGGCTGACGGGCTCTCGACATAAGCAAATTGCCAATAAATTATGCTCTCAGCCGAGAGGGTGAGGGGAAGACTGAAACACTGAATCAGGGGTGTGTGTGTGTGTGAGAGAGAGAGAGAGAGAGAGAGAGAGAGAGAGAGAGAAGTCTGGTGAAGACCGATCCTTCTGATGAGAGCCTGTTTCCCCTTTACCTCTGAACGTGGTAGGGTGCTTTTTAAAAGAGAAACTGTGATTTTGTTTCTTGAAGCTGTGTAAGAGAGCTCTGCTTCCATGATCTCTTCCTGGTTGTCCCCATGTGGATTAAAATCACCCTGAGAGCGTCAATCTCTCTCCAGAGCGGCTCATAACCTCCGACAGCGGCAGCGGCGACGGAGAGGTACAGTAGCGCGTGTTAGCTTGTGTGCTGGTGTTGTAGGTTTCATATGAACTTTATTGGCATTGCCAACACACATTGCTTTAGTTTTAGGAAGCGCTGTTCGTGTATGCGACAGATTCACGCGAAGTGTCGGAAAATGCGCGAGCCATTCAGTAACTGAAGCTGTAGCGTGGTCCATTGAACAGTCCTCTAGGAACTGCTTCGTGCTAACGAACTGCCTGTGTGCTGCTGATTTCCAATTAGAACCGTGGTTGACCTGTATGTAAAGTAAAACAGACACACGAAGAGGATGTGGGTCGTTGGAGGAGAAGCGTTTGGAAAGTAATTTACCACCCTTTCTTTCTGTCCAAGCGCGAGCCAGCAGCTAACACTTTTCTCGTGCACCATTTCCTTCACGCGTTCCCTTAACACGCTTAGGTTTGTTTCCATTTGCACATACCAGACAAAAAGAGTATTGCACACCAGAAGTCTTAATAAGGTGCGTGTGTTTGTTTGTTTGTGTGTGTGTGTGTGTGTGTGTGGAGGTTGCCGGGGGGGTGGGGGTGGGGTGGGGTGGGGGGGGGGGGGCGGATGGGATGAGGGAGGGCGATTCCTCCATTTTCACTCATAGTACTGGCTGGCGTCCCATGGTCATTTCTCAAGCATACTCGCCACACTGCTGCAAGGCGTTTGGAGATAAACTAAGTACAACAGCTACCAGGCTCTGTTCTTCAGGGGCATGAGTACAAACAGTTGGAGAGACCCTCAAGCCTTTTTACTCTTTGAATGCCTTCATGTACTTATTATCAATTCCTTTTAACCTTCCAGCCTCTTCCTGTACAGTACACGCCAAAAAGACTGAATATATATTTTTCCACTGTTAAGGCAGTTTGGGTAGAAGTCAGTTAGTTGTGCAATCAGGTTTTTAGGTTATATGCTGCCTCGATGTACACTGTGGGACACGCATATGTGTTGTTTAAGTACATTGCTAACAGAAACAGAATAGTGTATGAATTAAAATGGTATTCAGTGGAGATTCAGATTTACAAATTAGGGAAAACCTACTTCTATACTGAGAGAGCAAAAAAAGTGAATTGTTCTCCAACACTCTCATAGTCATCTGTTTAAGGGACAAAATTGTGCTTTGCTGCAGGCACTGAGGTACATCTCTCCAGCTGCTCTATCTAGAAGATGCTGTACTGATCCCAAACTGCTTGGGATTCAATGTGACTGCTGCTCTGCCTGCAGTCTTAAAAAGATTCCAAATGGATTTTGACATGGACATTTTTAAAAAAAATTCCTGAACAAAAAGGTTCCAGAAAAAAGTTAATTGTATGATGCAATAGAAGAATATGATTCTCTAAAGAATCTTTTAATGAATTTTTTAAAAGTTTTTGTAAATAAAATGTTTTCTCACATATTTTATTTACTAAAATGTTTTAGGGAACTAAAAAGATTCTTCTACATTATTACTCAAATAACGTTTTGCTATGCCATTGAAAAACCTTTCTAGTTTCCTAAACAGCAATTTTTGCAAATGAGATGTGCATGTGAAGAACCACTGAATGGGTAAATATAGAACATTTGTATAAAGAACCTAAAAAAGTTGACTAACTTAAGGGTTCTTCAAAGGTTCTTCAAAGCTTTTTCACACTCATATATCTCATTTATATAAAAAAAGGTTTTTGAAGAACTACCCACATTCAAGGTTCTTTTAACCAAAATGGTTCCTCTATAGCATTAGACAAAGAAGCCTTTTAGGTACCTTTATTTTGAAGACTTCATAGAATTTTTTCATAATTTGAGTGCTCATTTACAAAGGTTCTTGAAATAACCAGTCACTTAAATGTGTTTTTGGGAACCAGAAATTGCACTCGCTGCATCTTTCCAAAACAAATCTCTTTCGCAGTTTTGTTTTTTAAAGTGTACATGGTGACATTAGTTCATTTGTTTTTTATCAGCTACCCTTTCCTTAAATCAGAACAGCAGAGTGACCCCAGCGCATCCTTCCAGTACCCAGACATGGCATTTCCACCCACAGGCCCTGCCAACCCCCCCTCACCTTGGTCTCTCACATATATGGCATGCTACTTTTAGATGCAGACAGCAACTGCCCACTTCCTTGCCTGCCCTTAAACCCCTACCAGCTAATTACTCTCACAAAGTCAGTACAGAGAGCTGGAAAGGGTGATGTGTTTGACGGGAGCTAGCTTGACACAGATCCTCTTCTTATGATTGCTGTCTGCATATTTGCAGGATTCAGGATGACTGAATGTCTTGCCTCCAAAACTTGAAGATTTAAAGTTAGTGTAAAATACAGATTTTTCACAGTATGTGATATATATACTCTTAAAAAATAAAGTAAACATAAACAAGGGTTCTTTGGAGTGATGCTATAGATCACTTTTGCCATAAAGAATTGATGAACACTTCAGTGAATGTGTAATAAACCTCTTTTAAAGGGTCTCCAGGTTCAATAGCCATTTTTTCTAGAACCATATGTCGAAGACAGAAACATATGGTTCCATTTGGGCACTATGAAGTATCAGCACACCACATATCAATGCTAGTACATTGTGAAAACTGCAGCAGATATGTTGCATTTTGGTTGTGCACAAGTGTGCAGTATGCCCAGTAGGCATGACCTTGAATGAGAAGGCAATGTATAATCCAAAAACTCTACAATGTATAATCCAAATATATATATAGTATAAAAGTTTTTATATATATATATATATATATATATATATAAACTTTTATACTGAAGAATTTTTGTGATAATTATATGTTGAAGCCAAGAAGTCAAGAAGCCAAGAAGAGTCATTTTTGGTTTTCAGTGTATTTCAGCTTTTTTTGTTATTGACACATGCAACAAGAGGGTGATGAACACTTTTAGAAGTTGCTTCCAGCAATCAGTTAGAAGGTCCAAAATAGTAATTACAGCAGACTGTGGGGAGGCTGTGCAAGCTTAATATAAAATCCCAAATGTCAATTTTGACACAGAATCACACATAGGCTGTGTGAATCTACAGCTTGGGGTAGAGGTAAATTATGCCCAAGCTTAATATACAGTCCTTATTTTCATTCCTTTTTTTTGTCCGTTTATTCTAGCCAACACTGCAGAAGAACCCTTTCAGATTCCCTTGTAAATTAGGTATGTAAGATTGAAGAACCTTTTGAAAATGGAAAAGTTTTACACTGATTAAAGGTATATCCTTAAACTACATGTCCTTTCAGGAAGCCTTATGTTTAAATGTATACAATGCAGATTGTAAATGGTGAAAATAATGGTGAGTGTTCAGCTTCATACAGAGACCTGACTAAAGGCAAATATTCAACATTTCAAGGTTGTAATAGAGAAGTCAGAACTGTGAACTGCCTAACCTCACTTGCTTTGAACTGTTAGATCTGATCCACCCACCCCCAGCATCACACCATTCTGTGTCACACATGAATTTATTACAAGTTTCACAGAGTGGATATACAACCTTCTCAATAGCAATGCCTCAGCCTCACTCTTCGAAATTGTGGGATATGTGTTCTTATCTAATATGCAGTAACAACCATTTTTTATAGCGACATACAGATAGAGATAGAGCATTGTATTCAAATGTAGAGCTCATTTACATGGTGCTATGTATCCCAGCCTAATGGGTGAGCTGGGTCGGGTAACCATTACGCTTTGTCAAACAGCAGGAACTCTTTGGCCTGACAGTATGCACTTTCAATCAATGGTTTTGGGCCAACCACAAAGCCTATTTCAGTAACAGCTGTTTTCAGTCAGTGGTGTGCAGACATGTGCATGTAGAACAACTGTGTTGTACATGTCCAATGGGAAAAATGTCAGAACAAATGCAGAAAAGAGAGTTTCTTTAGTGTATTTTAACTCTAAGTATTTTACTGCATTTATTCTGGTATCATGATCACAGTGACTGTGCAATCTTACAGACAAAGATGCCAAAATGTATTTGTTCCTGAAGATTTGTTCAGTGGAGAAGAAATGTTGTAATTTAGAAGAACCTTTGTAAAGATCCACCACATAATGTAAAAAAATATTACAGCATTACATCCATTCAAGTCTAGAACAGTTTAGAAACCTTTTGTACTACATACTCTAATTTTTGCAAAGATCGCCATGAATCACTTGAGAATCAATGTACATTCCTTTGGCAAATATCTGAGGAAGTTTTGCTCTGCTTGCTTAATATAGTCCCTAAAGCAGTCTTCACTCACCCATACAAGAGCATCTGACAGTTTGATTACCTCAGCAGTGCAGTGTAGCTCTAGAGCTCTTTCCCAAAATGTCAGGAATTTTTTCTCTATTCTCCATGGCAAAATACAGCCTGTCACACCATCCTGCTCTGCTGAGTACAATGTGTGTTGGATGAGGATGTTAAATGAGGCACCATCATTGTTTCTGCAAGCTAAAAGCCGATGGTTGGATTACACAGGTCAACAGGTCAAAACCATCAGAGATAAGTTTATATTGGTTTTGTAGTGTTTTTCATGCTGATTTCAAATCTGTGTTTAGCTTTTTTTGAAGAAACAGTGGTAGGTGACTGACACTGATCATTATATCTATGCCTCAGTGTGCTATCTGACTTCACACTGAAAATATTGAAACAGTTACTTGATTGGTGCCTGCGGTTTAATAAAAACTGCATGCAAGTCTATTGCAAATCAAATATTACTCATAATTCAAAAAGGTGATGTGACTGAAAAGAACTGAAAGCAGATCTGAAATCAGCATAAAAAATGGCTTAGAAAAGTGCGTTGTGGTTTCTGACGATTAAAAAAAAAATGTTTTTGTTGACCTGTGTTATTTAAGAGAAGCAATATGTGCAACACAGGTGCTTCGTCAGTGCTTAGTAGATTGCCTTGCCTTCTCTGCCTGGCCTACATGTGTGTGATATCTGTCTTAGTCCAATAAATGCCCAAAGCTGATCATCTAATCTTACATCTAAAGCTGGTTCCTAAGGCATTGAATTAAAATCGTTGGGATTTGTCAATGCAGATCATTAGGACTGAATAGGCAATGCAATGCAACGTCAGTGCAAGTTAATGGAACTAGAAATTTAACAATGCATAATTTTCCTCTACACAGGCTTATCTGTCATAATATTGGCAAACCGTGATATTACTTTTCAGTTTTAGTGATATCCATGATAGATAATGAGTATTATATTCATGAGGTAATACCCATAAAAAAGTGGTATCACTGTTGCCAAGCAGTTTTTCTATTTTATTTTGTGCACTTCGTATAAACCTGGCAATGTGTGTCATTTACTGGATGCACTAGATTGCTTAAAATCTACAAAAAAACTTAAACAGGCTTCCTTTTTGGAAATTGACTTACTGTCCAGTTATGTTGTCTCTGTAAAATATTCCTTAGGGAAAGAGTAGCAGCAATCAGGAAGAATTGGTTGTTAACCTTATTAACACAAACGAGGGCTGGTCATTGTACAGGCTTTGAGCACTCGTTGCTCTTTTTACATTTATTGGTAATTAGAATTTGAATACTTTTTTACTTAAACTCAAAATCACCCTTAAATATTCAATATTCAGTGATTCAATAATACAGCTTTTGTATTTATGCCTAAAAGTGGAATTTGATGTATTGTTTCATTTAGCATCAGGATTTTTAATTCATTTTAGTTGCTTCCATCTCATCCACTGGAAGAGGTTCTGAGCTTCCCATAATCTTAACCAGTTAGTTGGGTTAAGTTCACTCAACATACATATTTGAGTTGATTCATAAAACATGTTATAATTTAGCATTGAGCAATTCTAACACATTGTATGTGATTCCTCAGCCATTTGTGATCTTGTGGCTTCATTGTCATTTGATCATTGTTGATCAAAGCTCTGAAATATGGTAAGAAAAAAACACTGTGGTAGAAAACACCATCAAACAAATTATTGAGCATTCTAATGATTACTCACAAACATATTTGATTCAAGTTTGTGATAATTTGTTATCTTTTTCCTCTGTAATGTCAATTCAAGTAAAAGTCAAACCAACACTATATACTTACTCAATAGTAGCTCTAAACATGTTTCTATTCACCATTCAGTGTTATATGATGTTATTCAAAGTGGTTGTGTTGATGATGTCCTTTTTCCTCTAGTAAAAAATATGAACAAGACTGACAAGCTAAATTTAACCTTGTTTCTGACCTTGTTACTGGTGCCTTCAAGCCTGATTGGCCAGAAGGGCATGTATGACACACCTTATCTGTTTGTTGTCTCCTGTTGTGTTAACCCTTTTCTGAAGTGCTCGTCTTCCCCTGTTTGCTGGGAGCTTAACCATGTGCATCTTAGCACAGTTATGAGTGTTCTCAGTAAATCTATGACATGGATTAATAGATCTTGGGTCTATCCATTTTTAGACTCAAACAAATAAATCCTTAATTGTGAATGCGAGTCACACCTTGGTGTAATACAGAAGGAAAGGAGTTTTGTGCAGCTTCTGCTGCTTGATAAAAGCTGACCCCCTGTTTTTGTTCAAGGTCTGAAAAAGAAGGGAGAGAGGGGGTATTTATAGAACGTCTGATGGGAAAAAGGAGGAATTTCAGGAGAAATCTTTCAGTTATTTCATAACTGCATTTTGTGTCAGTGCAGACAAGGGCATTGAGGTGGCCTTGCTGAAAGAAACCAGATTAAAGACTTGCAGTTTGACTAAAATACATTCAGTCAAAAGAAATTTTCATCAGTGCTCACAGCATGCTTCAAATATTAAAATCCTTATACTTACAGTTGTATATGAAGGTTTAGGCGACTATGATCAAATTATGCTTCATTGTAAAATGTTGAACCTCAACAACACGTGTAATGAGGACTTCAATCAAGCCTTATTTTACAGTTTTAACTCTCTAAATTCAGTGTATTAATAAACGCTCATCTTTTTCTGGGCACACTGCCGTTCTGCCGTTCTGCCGCAAGTCCCCCCCCCCCTCCCAAATGTTCCTATGTGACATAGGAACACCAAACAAAGCTCAAGCATCAACACAAACCGGGGGAACTTCCATACAAGGAGTTGTTTTACCGTATGACCACAATTTACCATTTGTTGTGCTGCCAGCACGGATCCATACTGCTTGTGTTCTAAGGGTCAAGGCATTCATTGGAAAAGCACCAAATGCCTTGACCCTTAGATTAGTGGGTTTAGTTTTACATCAAAAACTAATTAATCTAATCTCTTCAAGATAAACAAGAAAATGTTAAAAGTCAGTTACGTGACTAACCTGGTCACATTTTTGTTTGAACCCAACTACCAGCTTGTAGGAAGTGAGCAAAAATGTGTACCGTCTGGGTGTCCCTGGGGGACTGCATTAAATAATGCTGACAGTATTATTCTAATAAATCTTTATGAGAGGAGTGCAGAATGAGCATGAGTGCTCTTCTGTAATGCTTATAGCTGTGCAAGGAATTTCCTGTCTGGGACATGGCAGGCTTTACAGCAGTGGTCTTTCTTTTTCCTTCTTTGGACTAAGCAGATTAGAACCTGCCACCAAATTGTAAGACGCATGAGCTACCCAACTGTCTGGTGGACTCTACAGAACAGATTTCGCATGGTTGTCAAATCTGAACACATTTACTTATCAAAAACAAAATATATTATTTAAGTTTTAGCATTTGAAAATTCTTTTCTAGATAGAATGTCATTGTTTCTGTGATCCGTTACATAAACCTTTTTGAGTATAACACTAAACAATTGCATTATTCAGAAAAGACAAATTTAAACCAAATACTGCAAGCCTGTAAACAACAACCCTCAGTGTACAGTAACTTCATAAGTAGTTAGTCTATTAACATCGTCTTATTTCGTTATTACAAACGGCTTGATTTTTCATTATTTTCTTTCAGGAATAGTTTATTTTTTGCAAATATTTAGTTAAAACCATCACCACCACCAAAAACAATCACAGCAACAAAAACACTGTACCTAGATTGTTGTTGCATTTTTAAACTGTGCAGTTTCTGCTTTACAGCTGCATTTCAGTTATTCCATCTTGTTTGAATGTTGCAATACATGTGTTATAAAGGTTTACCATATTTCCATCCCTACTATCAGTCAGTGCCTTAAAGAATATGTCCTGTTTTTGGGTTCCTTGAATGCCATCATTCTTTTCACTTGTTTTGAACACACTGCAGGGGGAACATTTTTCAGCTGGAAATTGATTTCTTTTTTTTCTTTCATAAGCCTAATAATGCATACTAAGGACTGGGGGATAACAGTGATCACTTTAGAGGTAATCCAGGTCTGGAAATTATACATTTAAATGGTCATCAATATTGTGTCAATAACATAATCACAATGGTAATGCATGTGTTTGCATGTATTTCACTATAAATTCCTAGAGAGTTCTTAGAAAAATTGTACGTACATTCCTATTTCCAGTCTATCTACATGCATGTTTATTTAGTCAAGCATGCACTGCAGTCTGACAGATATCACACACACACACACACACACACACACACACACACACACACACACACACTTCAGTCCACCCCTACCGACGCTATGGTTTCTCCATAACTGTCATAGGCCCTTGCCTGTGTTTTCCCTACGGTGACACTAGTGCTTGTGAAAGCTCAATTCTGAGCTGAAATTTGATGTCAGTGAGGCAGAAAAGCACTTTCTGAGTTTTAGTGTGTCAAGTGCTTGAATAACTCAATTTTTGGCTGTTCAGTCATAAATTGTGGCATTCAGTAATAAATTGCTGGCCCAGTAGGAAGAGCGGGTACTCTTGATAGAGATGAATGTAGTGAATATCAATACAATTATGCCTTTCACTAGACTTCAGTATTTGCTGCTCTTAGTTCACTTTTATTGCCTTCATTTTGTCTGACGGTTTTAATGTGCTGTGAATAGTCATGACACAATTATTCAATCATCACCTCATCATAATTATTTTAGTTAATCGCAATTATTTGAACTGACTGCAATTATTTTCCACAGCAGGCAATTCCTTTTCCATATAAAAGGCAGAAAACATGAACTGACTGGTGCTATGATACATTTTACAGGGCATGGATGAATAATGATGAGTTTGTTTATTTAAGATCTAGCTGTGTTTGTCTTAATTTTAGAGCTACTGAGTATTAACAGCTATGAAGCAAGATCCTTTCTATAGATTTGTAATGTAATAGCACACAATTCATTGACGAAGACATTTAAATAATCTATTACAATTACTTAAATGTCAATTAATTGTCAGATTGTCCGGCCTTGTTGAAAATTTTGTGTGTTTTCTGGATGAAGTTCGCATCTACTTACAAGATATAGATCTTGTGGAAACCACTCTATTATCCACTTTTCTAGAAAACGATGCAGTGAGATGCAATGATGCTTCCATGCATTATGAGATTAACCAGTTTTGGTACCATTTTACCGAAAGAGTTTATAGATGATTTATAATCAGGTGTTTAATTAGGTTGTAGACACGTTACAAATCAGTTATAAACAAATTATAACCTTTGTCATACATTGATGCAGGCTCACTATTTGATGTTTTAATGGTAGTAGCATGTTAACAAACACCCAATGAAGCTGACATTCTGCCTGAGAAAGGGACAAGATTAGCTTTTTTTTATCACTGCTTGTTAATGATTTATAAACAGCCTACAACAACCTGATTATAAATATTTAAAGAACCTTTAATAAGGGTAGTCCTATTGTAAAGTGTTACCCTAGTTATAATAGTTTGTACACTTGTGTACAGTTTGGGTATAGAGGAGAAATGGGAGAAATGTTAATGAACAGTTTCTATCAGTTTCATTGATATGTGATCATATTTTGACATTCTTTCATCTAGTTAGCTCTTTTTCTGTTTTGTGCCACATTGGCTGGGCCTTAATTTAAGCAAAGGATTGAAGACAGCACACTCCATCCTAATGCATGTTATGACCCTGTTGACTTGGCAGTCCTTGGTCAGCTGCTTCTTGTGCTGTCCGGGATTATAACTTCTGACACTGTATAATTAGCCTTTGAATGAATCTGGCACCCACACTTTATTATAATGCCATGAATTTAAAGTTTCAATTACACACTAGCCTGTGCTTATTCATGTATTTATCTATATATCTACTTATATTTTTATGCATCTATTGCGCATTCTGCGAATTATGAAGCCATTCATATTACATTCTTTCCGTTTTCTGTTGAGCCATGCGTTAATTTTGGCTCAGTTACTCACAGGCTCTTCCGGGAGAGATTGCCCTGGTTTGTTGTTGCTATGCACACACACACACACACACACACACACACACACACACACACACACACACACACACACACATATGCACAAACATGCACACAATACCCTGATCAGAGAATCTTCCTTAATCAAAACACATAGACATTCTCATAGGATTCTCGGATAGATTATTACACCCTCATACAGCATTACCCAAATGCCACTCCTCACATGGTCTGAATATGATCTTGGCCATATCAGTGGATGAAATCCTCCACAGTTTCACTGGTTGACTATGAAAGATGCATCTTCATTCATGTTCAAAAGAAATGTGTTGATATGACAGTACAAAGAGCCCAAAGTCCACATGGAATAGAAAATAGCTTTTACTGCAGGCCTGTTCAGGCCTCCTTCCCTGCATGTTATGAATATCAAGTATATGTCCATTGTTTTGCGATGATATACACACATTCAATATGCAGTTGATCTATACATTCTACACATGCGCATACCTCTGTGATGCTTTCTCATGCTCTTTTTCTTCACATGAAATAGTCTCCTCAACTGTAGCTGTGTAAACAGTAGGATCCTTGCCAGGCGTGTTTATTGTTCATTCTGACTAATTTCACATAGAGTCATAATCTGTGATTGAAATCTTATACACATGACATGAAACCAAGAGTGGGGTGATTTTTTGGAAATGATATGACAGAAAAGCTTTGTTTGGGTGATGAAATGATGTTTTGAACCTGATACGACAGGGAAGGCTTGATTCAGTCAAGAATATGTGATGTTACAACACTCAACCAGTCCTAATAAATCAGTTCCCATATGAGCACAGTGTCACTCATGTGAAGCACCACCCTTTCATGGCAACTCTTTGGGACTTTTAGGACTTTTAGGATGTTTTCGGACTGCTGGAATGGATTTCATGTCAGTTTCCCTACTTTCAATGATACACACACAAAAGCTACTTGAGTGTTAATTGCTCTCAATATGCGGTTGATCTATACATTCTAAATATGAATGCTATGTGCTTCCCTCTGTGATGCTTTCTCACGCTCTTTTACTGCATATGAGGTCTCTTCATTTGTAGTTGTGTAAACTGTTGGATACTTGCCAGGTGTGTATATTGTTCATTCTGACTATTTTCATATAGAAATATAATCCGCTTAGGTGGTTGAAATCTTGTACTCATGATGTGAACTCAAAAGTTGGGTAATTTCTTTGGAAATTATATGACAGAACAGCTTTGTTTAGGTGATTAAATGATGTTTTGACCCTGATACAACTGGGAAAGCCCTAACAGTTACTGCTGTTTTTTTCAGTTTTTCTGATGTTGTGTTTCTGATGTTGCAACACTCAAACAGTCCTTATAAGTCAGTTACCATATGTACACAGTGTCATTGATGTGAAGCACCACCCTTTCATAGCAATTCTTGGGGCTTTTAGGACATTTAGTACTTTTTACGAATGCTGGAATGTGTTTATGCCTGTTTTCCTACTTTTAGTGATACACACAAAAGCTACTTGAGTGCTAGTGGGAACTCAAAATAAAGAAAGAAAAAAAGAAAGAAAGAGTGTGTGAGTTACAAGCCAGGTTCATGAGAAGCTTTGCATCTAAAAATGGCCCTTCAGGACAGAATTTAGACACCTCCAAAAACATTAACGGATAAACAATCCTATAATGCATCAAGACCTGTCAAGAAAATAATCAATCTAACCTGAAGAAATCCGATATCACATAGGGGTGGCAATTCTGCGTGTGTGTAATCTACACCACTATTAAAAAAGAAAGAAAAAAAAAAAAAACAACACACACAATAGCCTGTCAACACACCAGTTTACTTCTGACAAGCCTTTCTTTAGACATGTTGCCATTGTACAATTGTCTTTGTTGATGAAAAACACAGTCTTATATGACAGAGTTCTAATATTCTGGGCATGGCTGATGGGCTTTTGTACTTGTAATTTCGTAATTGCTTGTCAGCTGCTGGGCGGGTCATTATCTGTTGAAGCACATGTTCCGTCAGAAAATCCCAGAGAGGATACATTGGGCTTGTTAGTTTTTTTTTTTCCCCAGAGCTGATTGGAGTGTCACACCTTGTAATGTTTTCCCCGTTTGGCAGATGCAATCTTATAGGTTCCTGGCATGCTTTTCAGTAGCCATGAAAAAGTGAAGTACAAGCAGAGTGGAAGGCACAATCAGTGAGAAGAGAAAAAAAAAAACACTTAAAAAATGGAGCAGAACGGACATTAACTCATAGACACAAGCTGCACGGATTTGTTCCAGAAGCGCAACAAATGCACTAAATTGTCGTCATACAGCCAAACAACTCTTTATATGGAAGTTCCCCAGGTTTGTTTTGATGCTTGAGGTGTCAGACGTTATGTTGAGTTTTGTTTGGTGTTCCTGTGTCACGTAGAAGCAAAGTTATTGGAATTTAAAAAACATAATAAAAAAACATATAACTAGCATATAGCATTTGCCATATAAGGGTTATAAGGGTTAACTAAAACCAAAATGTATTGTTAATATTTTTAAATCATTAATGTAGTAACACTTACTGAAGGACAGCATACATTAGGTTGCACGATGCCTGCATAAGCCCTTTATGACATCTGACATAAACCGACATAAAAATTTATAAAGGCATATTCCAACAAGCGTCAGTTCTCATAAAGGCTGCTTTTGTCATTTTCATCCCAGAAAGTGTTATAACAACTTGGTGCTTGTTAACAACTTACAGAGGTGTCATATAGCCTTATGATTGCTGCCCTACAGTAAAGTTATTAATGTTTTCTCGCAGTAACAACAGTTTATGGCACTACTTATGCCATTAGGACATTTACCATTGTCTGTTGTACCATTGCTTGTTGTCCAGAAAATCGTCTTCTGTCCTGAAAATCTGTCAAATGTACACTCTCTTGGATGCCATCTAATAAAAATTGACTTCTTTTGTTTATTGATGTTGTGGTTTGAGCAATTTCCAGTCACCTCAAGCACAACTGATGTTTCCGATTTGCTTCTTTAGTTTTGTGCTGGTTTTGCTTTTAAGTGCATTATATAGTGATCTTGCTTATGTGGCTTCTGACAAGACATAGCAAACTTTCATTTATGTATACTCTTTAAACATGGATGTATAACTATGCTGTATAACTAAAAACAGTCATGACAGATATCGTGATGTTCGAATTTTGACTTTTCTTTTGGTCATTTCAGTGTCAGAAGCCACTTTCATAACTAAGATGATTAATATGTGACGAATAATTCTTGATTATTTAAATCTACGGTTTGCACAGCACTAAATTGTTGTCTATACGCTTTTTATATATTGTAGCTATAAGAGCTATAAGCCCTCTCTCTCTCATTCTAATTTCTCATTGTAGCAGTACAGTTTTACCAGTAATACTGAAGAATTCCAATTCATGAAGGGACTTTGTAAGCAGTATAAATACTGCAGTGTCTGTACACAAAGGAGCACCGGTTTCCAGCTGTTGGCGCAGGATAAATCACAGTGCCGGGGTACAGTGGTTGCACAAGTGGCTTTCTGTCAGGTATCTGAAGAAGTTGATACGTCCTCAGCTTGGATGAAGACATAAAAGAAGCAGGGAAGTACTAAGAGTGTGCCTGAAAGAACAGGGTATCATCTCTCCCACATTTTCCCTCCTTTAAAAAAACGACTTTGATCTCAAATACTAAGCCAGCACTTTTCTTTTGGGTTATAATACAGCTTGTTTTAAGCTCTTTCCCTTGACCATCTTCTTGACATCCATACACACATATAAAGAAGGCCCTGAATGAGGAGATTAACTCTAAAGTACTGAAAGATGCTATAAGAAGAAATCTGCTGAACAAGGTCTTGCAACCTTGGACCTGGGGGGCGGTGGTGTCATGTCCCGTCAGTGGCCGTAAGAGGCCGTCATTTTCTGTTCTTTGGTTTGTTTTGTTTTGGGGACTTTTATTATGAAGGCTGAGCACACCGGTCTTATATTTGTTTACATGTATTTCAGCTGACTGGTGTGCTCAGAAAATGAGAAGTTTGAGTTGATTGGATTATGGAGTTTTGTGTTTTGTATTTAAGTTCTTTTGTGTAGTACCCGGGTGTCGGTCCACCATCATGCTGGCTTTGTTCGTGTGTTCTCCTTTCTCCTTTTGTTCTTGTGTTGAGGCCCTTGTGCCTGTTTGTTTTGTTTAAATAAAAGTAATAAACATGGAAGTCTGTCTTTGTGCCTGCCCCAATTCTGGAGATAGGGGGAAATGTGACAGGTGGTGGATATGAAAATAGTGAAGTGAAAATTGGTGAAAAAAATGCCATATGGTTTATTGAATCTAAAAGAGCTATTTGTCTAATTCTAAGATAAAGCCCGTTGCTGTATACTGGAATCATCTATCTGATTGATACAATGTTGATTTTATTACTTTTTCTTTACTCAGTTGCTAATTCAAGTCTGCAGTAAACTATGTAGTAAAGTTAGCTATAACCATGACTTATTTGCATGAGTGCTCAGCATCCATTACAAACCTTAACCTCTGATTGATGACCCAACATGAGTTTTTAACCCAATTATAAGCCAAGTGATTAAGGCATTATTGAATCGTTACATAGCAATTACACACTAATTATGCTAATTTTCTCTTGCATATGGTACCAAACTGGTTTTGATCAAACCAAATGGTGGCATAATGTCAGGAGGGACCTGCAGTCGTGACACTGACCCTGCTCATTTCCTTATATTATCCACACAGCATGTGTGGCTGGAAACAGAAATCATCGAAGAATTTCCAAAGCCGTGAAATGCTCAGCATTACTCATAAAGATTCAATTCTTGTTTCTGTTGATCTAGACTAACTCGTTTAAAGTTTCACACCTGATACTGTTAATTCCTTGTTTCTGTAAACCATTTGAAAAAAGAGCATGTTTTCGGGGCAGTGCTCTGCTCCAGAATCGTCTCATTATATTAAACATTAACATAATTTCATCCTTAAGGTTATGAGGTAATGGCTGTTGTATCTACAAGCTGTAGGGCTATGTTAATAAAGAATAGGGAAGAAGGGGATTGTGTACACCTTTTTGATTTTCTCAACATGCCTTTCTGTAGCTCTATCAACTTTAATTCTGAGTTTCCTCAAAGAACATTTCCTTAAGATGCTTTTCATGTTGTGTGTCCACAGAACCACAATTTAATAGCTGACATTTGAAGTACAAGGTCAGCCGTGGGTTCAATCTTGCAAGTGTGCCCAGTGGCATTTCGCCTCAAATGTACTTAAACAAGAAACCTTCCATCACTTGCGAGTCCCAAAAGACCTGAAACACACACATACACACACACACACACACACACACACACACACACATAACAGGGTTTCCAGACTGGGCCCATGACATTTTCTGGGAGTGTGTAATGATCTCATTACAGTCTAAGACTCAGAGGAATGCAAGCATCAGAGCCTGGGACATCTGTACAACCTTGAATTCTTTAAAGGAGGTGAGGAGGGGAGAAAGGAGCTGTTGAGGAGTTTGGATTTCACAATGTGCTTCCGGCTTCTGAGCATCTGACAGATTCCTCAACAAAGCATCTCCTGTTTTTGCCTTCCAATCGGCTGAGTCATGCACTCCTCCGCCAAATTACAGAAATGAGAGTATCGGTTGTCATTCATCAAGCCTGAGGTAGGAAGAGCATCTGGGTCACTCTTGAAAGATCACATACTGTCGTGGAACAGCATGAAAAGGAGAACAAGCCGAGATACGTGCTGCAGAAATAGAAAGTTTGCACTTCTGTCAACAGCCTGATGCCACTGTCAAGTTTTGAATTAGTTCAGCATCGGCTTCTGAGGTTCTTCCCCGCCTGGTGAAGGGTGAGCTCTTGTTTTATTAGAAAGACACTCTCGTAAGTGTCAGGGATTTTAACTGACAAGAGGCGTGTCATAGGGGAGCATAGTCACTCCATATACCAGCAGGTGCTGTTAGACTGTGAAAACAGAATAATGCTGAAGGCAACTCAATTTCAGATGTTCTGGCTGTGAGGTTTCTCCGTGAGCAGACAAATAAAGTCAGCACTGCAGACCAAATTAACCCAGATTTTTCCTGTTTCTGTCTGGGCTACAATGTGTCTTCCCTTCATTGTGAGTTACACATTGGTTGTACCAGTATGTAATGACATATCTTCTGATCTCAAGAGCAAGATTACAGAAACTGCTATCACTGTCTTTGTTCTTGCATGTCAGGATGCTTTGAAACCTGATAATGATCATTTTCCACAGATAAATACCACCATTGTTTACTATAATGGGGCTAAATTACCTCTACAGTTTGATGCAGATTATGTTAGACTGGGATTAATCAAAAGCACTGTGGTTTGAAGAGGAACATGGGGAGGGGCCGTTGTTTGAAGTATGTTGTTGAAATACACAACCAGCTGAGTGTTCATCCCAAAGTGTGAAGTGTTGTGTTCAGAGGAGGCCACTGAAACGGTGCCTCGAGGAGCTGAAGTGCTGGAAGATAAAACTCTCCTTCAGTGATGTGGCAGAGAAAGAGGAGGGAAACAAAAGCATTGCTTGCAGGGCCAAGGCTCTAAAGGAAGGATACATGTGACTCAGACTGCCAAGCATTTGCGGCTGCGAAGATGATGACTGTGTCTGGCAAAGGTCTCGCTGTTAGAGCATTTATGAGTTGCTTGACCATCGTGGCAAATGCTATATGCTAGTTACACAATCAGTCTGCAACACAGATTTGCAAAGGAAATGCCATATAAACCTAGCACTGTCCTCTCTCTTCTTGTATAGCATATGTGGTAATGAGCTCACATCGTATTAGTAAAATCAGATTTCAACAAATAAACAAAATGGTGTAAAACAGTCCAAAACTGGTGTTTGCTCTCCTACACGATCACTATTTGCTGCTCTTTCACTCAGCATGTCACCGCTTGGCTGCTGTCTGGACCCCCTCCCTCTGCGGATTTTCCACACTTACTCGTGGGCTGAAGCTATCCGGAAAGTTCTCTGAGGTTCAAAGATCTTCTGTTTTATCTATTTCTTCCTAAAACCTAAAATAAAAGAAATTTGTTCATTTTTGTCAGTTTTAAAAACCCAGTAGTGGTTATTATTATTACATGTTTTCAAAATTACAATAACTTAGGAACACCAAACATAGCTCAGAATGATGTCCGAAACCTAAAGCATTAACACACACCAGAGGAACTTCCATATATAGAATTGTTTTGCTGTATGGCGACAATTTCAGTACAGGTCCAGGCCACACACGTAAAGTTTTGAATTGCATTGTTCAATGCAATATTATGTTAAATTGTGTTTTATAGCTATTTTCAAACTGAATTACACAGAGAGTGAAACCCTGAGAGTGCTCTTGAATGGCTGTGACCTCCTTCAGTGAGCAGAAAAGGAGAGAACCGCAAGGTGACACGTTTTGATGTATTTTTGGTCAGGAGTCTCCCCACTGGCTTTAATTGGCAGGCGAGAGGTGTTTAGTTTATAGCACTCTTCACTTTCATGCTTTTTTTCCTCTTTTCTTGCACTGGTGGCAGCAGTGGGACCGAGAGCACTCCAACACATTTAATTCCCCACAGGTCTCCAGCTCCGCGAAATGGAACCTGGCCGCAGCATTTACATTCAGATGAGGTGCCGCTGATTCGTGGCGTCAAGTCTCCAATATCGAACCTGATGTAAAATTTATTGGTCGTCCTCTCACTAGATCAAATGCGTGTGTAGAGGCATGGAGTGCTCCATCTTTATTGTTTGCCAGTCATATCAACAGGGGCTGAATTCCTGCCCCCCAAACCCCACCCCACCCCTTGCTTTGCAGGATCTCTTGTTAGCGTTGGGAAGCAAGTCCGTTTGGAACACTGGCTTATCTTGTCACTGATAAGACAGTAGAGCTTGCATGTTTCCAATCCTGCATAAACAGTGACAAGCTGAATGTGTAAACACAGTGTGGAGAGAAGCCACAAATCGCACTTGACATTTGCACGCAAGGGGCATTTTCAAACAACGCATAGGCAAAAAAAAAAAATTAAAGAGGACAAGCCCATTTTCAGCATTAGCTTCCATGGTTCGTCCTCATGTCTACGGCGCATGGTTCATTAGTTTAATCACTGCAATACAGATGGTGACTTCACCCCCCGGGGTCAGAGCATGTTCTCATCTCAGCCAGTGACCTGGCTTCATTGACTGAGCTCCGAGCAGTCTTCACTAGAACTGCTAATATGGCCAGTGATTTTAACATACAGCCCTTTGTGATTTAATGAATAATATATCGCATTAGTCATCACACTTTGAGTGTAAAGGTTATAATTTAGACTATGATGAGAGTAGAAAGTTCACCTTCATTACTGAAAATGGGAAAGTAGGGGTATTGTCAACATTACTTTGAACAAATGAAGATGTGTTCAAAGCATCATAGGTCTAGAGTTGTAAAGGCATTATAGGTACTTTATGATCATTCTGAATATTGATATTCAAACTTTGTGTGACTAGAAGTGCACTATAGTATAAGCTTAGCACACAGATGATTAAATATTATAGCAGAGGGACCATGCCAAAATGTATATGAAATGCTTAGTATGGTAACTATTTATGTCAGCTCCATTGCTTTTGTACAAATAATGGGCCTCACTGGAGATATCCCCAAAAATATAATTTAGAAGCCTTTGATGGACTCCAAAATGATGAAGCCAAATCTTTTTATAGTTTCCTGTACTCAGCAGGCTGTAGAACAGACTCTGTTAAAAGGGGAACATTTGGCAGCAACTACCTTTTTTAGCACCTGAATAACCTCACAGGCCAATGCATGGGAGTCTCTCTATTAACAAATGCTAATTTCACACACAAAAAAGACAAGCTAGAGTTTCTTTATCAGATAGTTCAGTATCTCACTTTAGTACTTGGCCCAGCAATTACTGGCATACAAAAGTCATTTTAACCGAAGTTCATGAAACTTCTACCAGGTATAATGGTACATCTAATGTTTCATGTTTTCATCATGACAAAAATGTAATATTTGGCATAAACACATTCCATCCTACCTTCTGAAATAGCAAGTCTGTTGTTATGAGCTCTGGATCACATAATGCACCAACAGAAGCCAAACATATTGGCTAGCACCCTGATATTTCAAAGCTTGTTCATTCCCTTAGGTGCTATTTGGAAGGCATTGTACTCCCTCCACCCCTTTATCTTTAATGCTTAGCTGTTGGCGAAGCACATGCTGTGATGAGTTCCTATCTAAGCTGCTGTTATGGAGAGTTTTCATCACTGATAATGCTTTAGCACTGCAAGTGTTGCTGTCATTCAAACGATGTGATAAAGAACAATGTATGCGGATAACTCTCTAACAGCTTAGCTTATAAAGTTATAGAGCCTTTTTTTTTTAAACAACCCCCGTCAGGCCTCTGGTAAGTGTAAGCATCAATAGCACTGCTTATAGAAACGCTGAGAATTTGAGTTCCTATGTAAAGGTGAGGAAATAACAATCGAGCATGGAGTGAAAAGTAATGATGAATGGTGACATGGTGAGGTGGTACCAGGGAAGGAAGAATTAATTATGAATGATTATATCTTATAATGTTTAATTACCGACATTTTGAACCAGGTTTATTAGTGAAGCAAGACACACGAGGTCACTGGAATCTATAAAACAGCTGAGTAGCGAGAAGCATGAATATTTGATTGGCAGAAATTTTAAGTTTGTGTTCAAAAGACCAAGGACAGGGACTGCCCTCGGGCCAGCTAATCAGTAAGCCTAATAACCGAAGACATCAAAAAGTCAAATGAATCATATCGTTAGCCATTAATCGTTAGCTCTGGTCATTGATCATTAAATAGAGAAGATTATATTTTATACATGTATATGTTCAAAAAGACTTGCATTAATGCCATGTCAGTTTTATTACTTACAGAAAAAAATGACAAACATTCAGGGTTTCTGTACATGGTTGGTTTTACTGGACTCAATCCTAGCAATGTGGTGGCGTTTTTAACAATATGAGACATATAAAGCCAAAAGATTTGCTTTGGTTGAGACTGGGCAGAGTTTAATTTTCTCTCAGGAATTATGAATGCAGTGAATTTTAAATATTTTTTTATATTTTACACACTGCACTGCATTAATTTCAATTAAACAACTAACAGTGTCCTCTTTCCAGCAAAATACACAGATTGAGTTATTAGAGTACTGATTATATGAAGAGCATATCACTACTGATGTAATTTACTATGACAATAGAAAATATAATTCTTGCTCAGCCACAGTGTTATCACTTTTTCACAAATATGTTCCCACATCATTTAGAGCAGAGATTCAGCCATCTTTTAATTGCAGCAAGTAGTAACAGTAATTGCGTAAACTACAAAGTAACACATAGCTGATGGGATGCCCATCTCTTTTTGCTATTATCTTAATTTATTAATTCTAGTGTAAATGTTATTTGATGTTCAGCTGTCACTGGGGCAGTACCCCTCACATCACTGAGGTGGTCCCTGCTGGAGTATGTCTTCAGGAAACATAACTGTATAACAGTTATTTCATTGATTCCACACACTGTCTTGACAGAAGAGGTCCGCAACAATTTTTTTTTTCTTTTTATTCCCTTAAAAGTTGTGCAAATGATTAAATATGATAACAGCATCAAAAATTCCAAACAAACACTGTGCAAAATATCAAAGATGGTGGGCAGATGGTGGCCTAGTGGTTAGGGCGTTCACCCTGCGATCAAGAAGTCGTGGGTTTGATTCCCAAGACTGCTAGTGGCACCTCTGAGGTACCCTGAGTAAGGTACCGTCCCCACACACTGCTCCC
>JBBJLS010090983.1:0-22171 GCA_037577275.1 Bryconaethiops microstoma | reverse complement strand
ATTTTGGGAATCCGAACGGACCTAAAACTGAAAGGGTTTTGTATGATTTAATATCAGACAGTAAGAAAAAAAAAAGTGATATGTCTTTTTATACAGTGTATGTAAACTTTTGGTTTCAACTGTATTTTCCACCATAATTTGCAAATAAAGTCTTTAAAAACCAGACAATGTGATTTTCTGGGGGGTTTTTTTTCTCATTTTGTCTGTCATTGTTAAGGTATACCTATGACGAAAATTACAGGCTTCTCATTTTTTTAAGTGGGAGAACTTGCACAATTGGTAGCTGACTAAATACTTTTTTGCCCCACTGTATATATATGTATATAAAAAGCCTCTAAACCCCACCTTCACTATGAAAATATGAGAGGATACTGATGGAAACAGATTAAAACTTTTTTAATTTCTGCTTTCTGAGTTGTGTCATTTCAAAAACTTCTGTCACTTTACAGTTAGACCCCTTTATACATGGTTTAAAATGAGTTAGTTAAACTGCATTAATGGAAAAGTCCAAGCCAAGAGTAGGAGACTCTTTGTTCAATTCTATGAGGGTAAACAGACAGAAGAGACGAGTAAAAAATGTATTACTGGTGAGATATAAGTTACATACTAATAGTGTTTTTAAACTATTGACAGAGATACAAATACAAGTCCCTTTCCTTCAACAAGCTAGGTGTACACTTATCTTAGTTTTAGCTAAAGGGTGGTGTTGGCCTAGTTGGTAGGATATTTGCCTGTGGACCAAGAGGTTCTAATCCTACCTTCAGCAGACCACCTGAGCAAGACCCTTAACCCCAAGTTGCTCCAGAGGGACTGTCCCCTGTGAAGTCCTAAATACACATAGGAGAAAAACAACAGGTCTAATAAATGACATTGAACAATTACTACAGACCTAACAAGTCATAAAAAAGGCATTTTGCACACCATAAGAGTTTTTACATTTAACAAAACAATCTATGAAATGAAATATTTATGATTGGCCTGTCACTTCAAAAACAAATGGCTTGATTCCAATTTGAAATGCTGTGTGTGTACTGTATTAAAATATTGAGTGTTGTTCAAATTTTAACTATAGCCATGCCCTGCTTAATAATAAGCACACACGTTATCATTTGTACAGCTCAGCGCCCGGTGTAATGCTGCATGACAGTTTAAGAATACTGTTTAAGAATACTGTTATTCCATTCTGTTCGAGCTTTCTAAAAGCAGGAGTATGGACTAAGTGTGCGTGGACTAACTTAAAATGTTAAGGCAGTTCTATGTAAGCGAATTAAAGTGCCCTCATCATTTATCATTTCTCTTCCCCCTTCCCTCTCCAGCTGCTTGTAATGAGCTTGTTTACACACAGAAGTGTGTGTGTGTGTGTGGGTTTACAGTGTGAAGTATAAGGAAAACAAAGAAATCCTCATTATTTTCATTATGATCAAAGCAATTATTTAAGGAATTTTGACTTAAAAATGTCTCCACTGGAAGCACCGAGCCTGTTACTACGGCCTATTAATTTGGAAGAGAAGAATAAAAACATTGCCATATATCCAAGTGACAAGCACACAAAGCCAAAGAATAATGATCTTTCTAGATGGCTGGAGCACACGTCTTCATTTCCTGGCCTGCTATGAATGAATAACAGAGCAACCCAGGGACCAGTGATAGTGAACAGGACAACACAAGGATTGTTGTCAAAAGTAAAAGAAGCCCTTGGACCACAAGAGTGTGCCAATACAGCCATCACTAGCAGTGTGCGTTTTGTACAGCATGCTAACAGTACTGAATAACATGGACAAAACACCACATTGTAATTGTATTGATACGTATGGTGTTATGTTTAGCAATACATTTTTGACACATTCTAACATCATCTAAATATTATCTTTTTTTCCCCATTTTGAATATTCAAATATTATATATGAATAAGAAGAGACAATTGTTTCAGGATTTAAAAAATGTGTGTTATTGCTGTTATCATGATTATAATTTAATTATTCATTATACTGGTTGCAACTTATAATTAGCAGAAATTCTATTAACTTCCTTTTATTATTTTGTTTATTGATAAAATGTAATGAAACATCAACAATAAACAATGATTTTACTGAATAAAGAAATGCTACAAAACACTAATCTGGTGTATTATGCCTAATTAGCCCTGATAAGTCTGCAGATGCTGTTTAGAGGAGTGATAGATGAGCAGTGTAGAGAAAATTGCGTTGTTTGAACCATTGCCTTCAACTCATTATGCTGGTGGGCAAGTGACCATGTTTCTGATTTTATAAGCTTTTTTTTTTTTACACTGCTCAAGAAGCAACCTCAGCCAGTGAAGTGTGAATTTGTTTCCCTATACTCCTAGCAACTTGCTATTCAGCAAACACTCTTTTACTGAGAGTGTGGTAGTTGGCTAGCTCTTGGTAGGCCAACATGGCAAAGAACAGCCCTGATAATAAGTTTTGATAAGGGTCCAACTGACCGATATTATAAAAGGCTACTGAAAACCGAAAGAGGTAGGAACAATTCACTAGAGTGATAAACAATTCTTGACACTCCAGTGCCAAGGTAAGTCTCCTGTCAATAGAGGCAAGTCTCAAGTCTCAAATTTACCTACAGGTAAATAAATTTAAAAGCCGATGACAAAAAATTATGACAAATATTTTAACAGCAATACATTCCATGTAAAGCATGTTAGAAGTATAAAGTTTATTATTAATTATTTAATTCATTGTACATGGATAAAGTAAAGTAAGTAAAGTCCCATGTGAACACACCACAGCAATGTGAACAATGTGAAATTCTTTCTCTACATTTAACCCATTTACCAGTGGGCTGCCACCAATGAGGGGCACCCAGGGAGCAGTGTGTAGCGACGGATCCTATATCAAGGGAATCTCAGCGATGACGCTAGTCATCCTGGGATTCAAACACACGACCTTATGATGGCAGGGGCAACTCCCAAATCACTAGATCACCAGAGAGACAGTGTTAAGGAATACTGAAAACACATTTGAAATAAAAAGTACATTTTGAGCATTATTGATAACAATAACAAAAACTTTGCAGTAGAAGATAATTTTGAAATTTGGAGGTATGTTTTGAACCACTTTATTTCTCATCAACCTGGGCTGAGATGACCACAGTCAAAACAGCACCAGGGTAACATGTGCCTAATGTTTTAAGCACTCTTATTTCTGATGTCCATTAATTAATTCTACAGTTACAAGGTGCCACACATTATTCACCACCTAGTAACGTGTTATGGGTAGATCAGATTCAGGTATTCATTGTTAGAATACTGATTCAACGCTTACATTTAGTATGTGCTATCAAATCTATTGTTTAAAACAGTAGAAATGGAGTGACAGATTGTGAGTCTATTCTGCTTGCCGTCTCTCGCTTCTCCTTCAGGTATATTTATTATTTAACTTAATGTGTAACAAAACAGCAGGCAGTCAGGGAAGAAAGTTTTGGGCACACAAAGGTTATGGACTTAATTAACAAAGCTGCAAGTCTTAAAGAATGTACTTTTTTAAGAAGTGATAGCATCTAATCCAAGCTTGTGTTTGAATCACATGCAAGTAAAATGAGTATTACTTTGATACATTTGCATTTTAAGTGACCTATGTTCAAAGGCATCTGGAAACAGATGACTATGAAATGAAAATGGTCAAATTTGAAGGCAATACCCACTGGCTTTTCACAAAACGCATGGCTACTTTCAAAAAGCAAGTCAGGAATCGTTCATTATGAAGCTACCAATGAAGTTCCGATATCCCAATTCTTTCAAGCCATAATTTGGAATGAGTTCAGTTACAAGTTGATCTCAAAGCCCAATGGCAAACTTCATATTTGATCAGGTTATTCTTCAGTTTATTACTTGTGATGAGACCAATTTTACTCCAAGGCTGGCCAATTATATAGCAGCATGAAGTGGCACGGGGGACCCTATGCACATTTATGTTTATATTATGTCCCCTATCTGGTGGGAAAAGAGGCAAGACCATGTGTCGAAAAAGCGAAGAGCAAGAAGGTAGCAAATTCGGGTGTGCATGGAGAATCAGCACACCAAACTGGTTCGACCTTCCTCCTAAAGCTATCCACTACTTCACTCATCTTTCCGCCAAAGTTGATAAGAAAAAGCCTTTTATTTCATATCAAATGAAATGTGTTGTGGCCGTGTTAGAGAATTAAAAAAGAAGCGGATGGAGGAGGGAAAAAAAGAAGAAGAGAAGGAAGAAAAAAAGAATCACTGTCCCTGCATTCCATTAGCCAGTGTAATTTAGACAGTTCCTATTTTGAGGTTTGGGAAGGGGGCCACATCTTGGCTGGCAGCAGGACTTGGTGATAGCTGATGCTATTATGGCTCTTTTATGAGAAGGAGCAGTCTCACACTGGCACAAATTGAAGCTTTCTATTTTTTTCTTTTTTTGCCCCTACCACCGATGTCCATCAATACAGTAATTGAGCACATTCCTCTAGAGAGGACTGACAATGAGTCTCTAGAGACAGGCCTTCAGCACACCACCTACAACCCCCATTAATATTTTTACAGATGAGTTTTAGGGCAAAGCTAGCTCCAGGGCATCACATGCAAACGAGGCCAAACCCACATTCCACCAGTGGACGGAGCCAATTTCACTATGATGCAGAGATAAGCCAATACCAATAACACTCATATCAACTCTAAAATCTACGCCAGTACTAAACTAAAACTGGTTTTCTCTAAAAGCTACTAAGCTTTAACTGAAGCAATAAAAAAAAAATACATTAACCTTTTCTTTGACAGGAGATGTTTAGTTGTACCTAGCTGGCAGTAACTTGGTTGAACAGCGGACGTTGATTTAAGTATAGCTTTACAGGTTTGAAAAAAAGATGTGGACTACTTGAGCACTGCTGTATGTCACTCTGGATTAGAGCATCAGCTAAATGCCATAAATGTAAATGAACCTGACTATTCACGTCCAAATGTAGAAAAAAAGATCTCATTTAAATCTACTGCCAAAGTGTAACAAAGTGTATGTGCTCATCATCTTCTTTGGGGTTCGTAAACTAATTTTCTAATTAGTAAACTAATTTTCTATTACTGTGAAGAATTTAAAGGGGGCATGTTATGCAAAACTCACTTTTTGTATTTCAATTTGGGTCTCTACTGCTCCTATAAACACTTCAAGCATTAAAAAAAAAAACATCCATTTTCTGTGAGTCAATTGAAAGCTTTTGGTGTCAGGAATCATATGCTTCTATGAGCCGTTCGGACGGCTCCCTTATCCTGACGTCAGGATGAGGAAATTGTTGAGTCCCCGACCCACTAGATTAGTTGAAGATGCGCCATTTTTGTTTGCTGGTTTTGCGAGCATGGATAAGACGGCGAGCGCTATGTCTACAGGCAAAGGCAAGTCACACATGAAGTGCTGTGTTCATCTTGCTCTGGGTCCTACTCGGGGTCGAATATATTAGGGCTGGATAGTGCCTCTGTTTTCTGCCATTTAAACGTGCAGCGTAAGCACGTTTAAATGTCAAGAACTGTCAAGAATAGAGCTGGTGAGATCTCTTTATGCAAGAGTGATTTTGTGCAAAGAACTTCATGAACATGTTTTGTATAGGGCACAGACCTATTATAACTTGTTTAAAAAGAGGTATTTGTGCTACCATCTTTTTTGTTAATGTATAAAATATGCATGAGGTGTAATTTGTTGTTGAACATGCTTTTTTTTTTTCAAGAAAAGGTAAGAGCATATTCAGAACAGCGGAGCGTTACATAAGAAAAATGCAGAATGGAGTTACATGTGCAAAATGTAGAACAGAGCTAGCACTAGATGAGTGTGCAAATATAGCAGCAGTAGGACAGAGAATGTGCAGTATAATAAATAGAAGGGTATTTACAGAGATAATTCAAGTCTGAGTTGTTGGAATTATTTGTTTAAGGCAGAAGAAGATATATACAGTGTGTATGCACTGTGTTAGGAGGAGGAGAAGAAAGTTCAGCGGAGGGGTGTGATGGTGGAATCTGTGGGTACATGTTTCAGTCCGATGGCCTACGGGAAGAAACTGTTTCCCATTGTGGCAATGGAATCCCGTATGTTACGGAATCTTTTGCCAGACAGGAGGAGGGAGAAAAGTGTGCGAGGAATGTGTGGGTTCATCAACAATGCTGGTAGCATCCACAAAGCTGTCCTCACAATCCTTTGTATCGTCTTGCTTTTCAAAACATTACACTTCTGATACCAGGCTGTGATGCAGCTACAGAGAATGCTTTCTACAGAATGAGTTGAGGATAGGTGGGGGGGGTAGGTGGAAGTACAAAAAGCTGGGCTTTCTTGGTGACAGAGCTGGTGTTTAGGGTCCATGTGAGGTTCTCTGTGATGTGAACATCGAGGACCTTGGTGCCCTGAACAATCTCCACTGAATGACTGACTCCCAATGAATTCAGCAACCATCTATTTTATTTTATCCACATTCAAAGGCAGGCTGCTGACACTGCACCAGGCCGTTAGCCGTTGAACTTCCTCTCTGTATGCCACCTCATAATTTCTGCTGATAAAACCCATCATAGTTGTGTCATCAGCAAACCTGATGTGGTTTGAGCTGTGCATTGCTGCAAAGTTGTGGGTCAGCAGCATAAAGAGCAGAGGGCAAAACACACAGTCCTGAAGGGACACTGCGGCATTGAGGCAGGACTCTGACGACTTCTTTAGCACGGGGATGATGGTGGTGACGTTGAAGCATGTTGGAACGATGGTGGTGCGCCATGTCTCTTTTCACCATAATGGAGTGCCACCACAGAGAAATGTTACCAAAGGAAATACAGTAAACCTCGCTAATGCTGACTTTTTCCTTATAATCTAACTAATATAACTAATCTCGTTCTCTCTTTGCCACAGTAGAGAGGTTAACAAATCCCCAGGTGCAGTTTCAAAATGCAATGAATTTGCATCTTTTTTAAACACAAAAAGTAAAATATTAGACATAACCTTGGATCTACACATTCAAGTAACTTTATGTCAACTCAGAGAAATAACATGCCTATCATGTCAGAGTTTGATCCGATAGATGCTAGAACTCGAGTGTTTCATCTTAAACCATCCACATGTTCCCTGGACACTCTACCTACAATCTCTACCTCACTGCAGGAACAAGCTGCCAATTACCATCAGATCTGCACCAACTGTAGCCAGCTTTAAAAAGCCACTAAAACAGCACAATTCTCCTCTGCCTTCCATTAAATATTTGCACTTTTAATGTTCCTTTATGTATTATTTTACTTCTTTTATTCCTCTCATTATCTTGTATTTTGCTCAAATTTTTATTATGCTTATTTTGTTTTCCCTTTACGTAAAGCACATAATGACCTTCTGTGTATGATAATATGCTATATAAATAAACTTGAACTAATCATTTTGGTGGAAACTCCCGCAAACTCACGGACAACCGCCAATATTCTCCGCTTTTTTTCCCTTTTTTCGTGGCAATATATAATTTTTCTAAATTATTAAGAAAAATATAATTTTGTATTTTTATTTTAATGTAAATTCAGCTACATTTTCATATAAAATATGACTGTATAAATTTGTTGGTATTGTCAAGAGAACACATAGAAAATGCATCTTGAGATGGTGAAATACCCCCGTACTCAGAGGTTTGAAAGTAGCCAATCAGAGAATGTTATTAATTTCCCCTTGCTGCTGATTACCCTGTGACACATCTCTGGCAGCTGCAGTCCAGAATTCCCGATTCAGAACAGTTTCCCACGTGGAGTTATCTCGAGTGTTCTCGTGTTTTTCGTTTTGTTCTTCTTAAAGCCCTGTATTTTTATTACTGTAAATGAAATAAAATTATTACTGTATTTACCCTGCTTATGACAAAAAAAAAGCGCTTGAATGAATTACAGAACAATGTACATATAGGGGTAACGTCGGTATTTTACATTCTAGCACTGCGGGAGACAGCAGCTCAGTGTACACTGCACAGTATGGATACACGCTTATCTTTACATTTTAAGGGTAATGTATTAAGTTGAGTTTAAAATGAAATTAAAGAGCATATATGGGAGCATATTTGGGGGCATATTCAGGGTTTAAACTATACAAATAGGCATTTTAGGCCATTTTTTTTAACCATATCACAAAATCACGTTTTTTCACTATTCGCAGGTGCTCTTGGAACGTAACCTCCATGAATACCAGGGGTTTACTGTACTATATGATGCTCTTTAGTCTAATAAAACAAAATTCCTCTTGAAAAATACATTTTCAAACCAAAAAATGTGTAAATGATTGTAACCCATGCATTCAGTACTTCAATGAGTCTTCTTCCATAATGACACTCGAGAATACAGAGTGAGCAATCTGAGGGTCCAAGGTCCTCTGTTCCTCAAACAATTCCAGAAAATTTTCTGTGGTGTGGCAGGGTACATTATACTGCCTGAAATAGGCCACTGTCATTAGGGAATAACATTGTCTTAAAGGGCTGTTCTTGCTCTGCAATAACATTTAAGTAGGTAGTACACATCAAAGTAACATACACATGCCATAACCCAAGGTTTCCCAGCAGAAATTCAACCAGAGCGTCATCCACCTCCAAAGGATTGCCTTCTTCCCACAGTGCATTTTATTCCAAGGTAAGGGGGTGGGTGGGGGGGTGTTGGGGGCTTCGTAAGATTATTTAGCCTTTAGTTTTGACTGTCTTTGTTAACACAGGATCCCATTGATTTACAGAATCATACACATAGCAAACTAAAACAGTGACCTCAAACTAAATGACAGGTATATTAATATTACTGTATATGTATATTTTTGAGAAATTACATGCACCAACAAGCTAAGAATAAGAATACGCACTCCCTAAAAATATTTTACGCCCTATAATCCACACACTGTTTATCTGCCATATCTCAACTCACACGGAGCTACAGTGCTCAAATGAACTGTTCCCTTCCCCTAGCGGTGCAGCAGTGAAAAAGGTCCCCCTTAAACAGTTTCGAGCTGCGCCACTTTCCGAATGCTGTGTAGGCTATTTAAACCGGTATTGCTGTATAAGAAAAATCATATAACAATAATAAAAATCTTAAAGTCACCCATAATGCAAGAAATTACATAATATAATAATCAACAAGAATATTAATATTACATACGTTTTTAGAATAGTTGTCAGCCAACAATGTAGCTGAAGCTTTTCTTGTCTAGTTTTATCTTCATCTCGGCCATCAGCAATCATGTTGTTGGCAAAGTTTTTCATCAGTATTTTCGGGGAGATAATTAAGAGAGTACAGAGAGCTTTCAAGGTTGCAGAGAGGACATTCTGTTGAAGGAAATTAAGAATAGCTCTTCCACAGACATGCATGCAAACACATTAAGCTGCAACATGCATATCTAATTTAATCAAGTAGGAACCTGATTACAATTTAGATTAAACTGTCATTAGATATTAAGGTTTTGCTTGCAAAGTGTTAATACCCCTTATGTATTGTGACAGACATTTCAATGTTCTTCTATGCCCATATGGCTTTATGCATTTACCATAGTTATGCCCTTTAACATCAGCATGCTCTCTCAAGTATTAGAGATCACCTCAAAGGAAAGACACAAAGCATAGCCATCAAATGATCAATAAACATTCAAGCATGTCTGCAGTAAACAGCAGACAATGGCTGTTGTATTTTCTCTGTGAAAAAAGAATGAGGAAAACTGCAATATCCACATCAATTCTTTTCCTCAATAATAGTGACAGCAGCCACAGTCCAAGACATTCATGAGGAGGTCTTTCCTGCCACTTTTATGCTGTCACACAACTTATTCTCTCTTTCCCTTCCAGTGACAACCAGGTCTCAACCCGCATCTCAGACTGTCTGGCCATCATCTCCTCTTGGATGGCAGCCCAACACCTCAAGCTGAATCCCAGCAAGACTAAGCTCCTCTTCATCAAAGGGAGTCCTTCACCAAGCCACAACCTCACCATTTCTGTTGGGAACTCAGTTGCCATCCCTTCAAAGAAGGTAAGAAATCTTGATGATACTGTTGGAGAAAATTTACATTTTCATCATTTATTCTTTAATCATTTATTCTTTCATTTGTTCATTACTTGATTCTTTAAGTAGATGATTGAGTTATGTGTAATTACCTAATGATTAATGGTTAAAGCATGAGTAGGATCTGTCTTAGAATTATTTACGAGAGTCATATGTGTTTGTGTAAGAGACAGCTTTACGGTGAGACGGGTCAGAGTTCTCTGTTCTGTCTGTTGATCTTGAGGGTCAGAATGGACAGAACAGAGGGACAACGACATATGGTTTGGGGGCCCTACACTTTGTATCCTGTCTCCTAAGCATTTCGCAAGGTTACTCTGTCTTCAGGGATAGAGGTTTTAGAGATAACAAGACTGTGAACATGTGCTTCTGTAAGGTCACACTTAGGCCCTAACGTCCAGGGGGGACGGCAAAATATTCGCACCTGGACCAGGGGCTAATAGAAGCTTCCTGACTTCCTATTATGGGATGGGGCCCCCGGGGTTTGGGGAGTTGGCATTACAGAAACACATGGCAACAAATTCCTATATGAAGGTATCTGAATTTCTCTCTGACAGACGGGATCTGGACTCTTGGCTGATGGGATTGCCCCTGAAGGGTTAGCACAGATTCGTGTCTCTGCTTGCAGGTGTAAATAAACTTTTTATGATTATTTTGAGCAAAGCAGTTTCTTTGTCCTTTTTTGGATCGCTTTTCTCACCCGTGTCAGTTTTTTCAGCGACAACATATTCCGATATATGCGGATGACATCAGCTACTGTGATTACTAGCTTACTGCAATACAAAGCATCCAAGTAAGTAAGTACTATTGTCAACTACCATTAATCAACAAAAGAGGAAAAACAACCCAGAAGCAAAAGCAACATGTAAGGCACTGTACTTGCACTGCATCACTATGAAAACAAACTGTCAGCCAGTGGTCTCTGTGTGTGTGGTGAGGCACATGTCCGAAGGAGATGACAAGAGCCAGGTGGACAGCATCATGTATATACACACACACGATTATCTATATATTAGAAGAGGAACAGTTTTGAAACCAAACCGCGATAAAAACATCCATTGTCTCAGATCTGGGTTCGGGAAGACTGAACCGTGATCTGCTCTGCCCCACCCTAACCTGCTACCGCTGCTAAAATTTTTTAGTTTTTACTTTGACAATCTACACAAAAACACAAACAGGGCAAGCTGTATGTTTGGCAAATATTACACATCTCACTTACACACGTGGACAAAATTGTTGGTGCCCTGCTGTTATAGAAAGAAAAATCCTACAATGGTCCCTGAAATAACTTCAAACTGACAAAAGGAATAATACATAATTTACTGAAAATTAACAAATTAAAACCAGACATTGCTTTTAAATTGTGGTCCAAAAGAATTATTCTAAAAAAATGAAACTGAAACTGGCCTGGACAAAATGATGGTACCCCTAGAAAAGACTGAAAATAATTTGACTAGAGCAGGGGTGGGCAACCTGCAGCTCTTTCATCCTTATGTTGCGGCTCCCTGTGGCTTTGAAAAATAAATAGTAATTTAACACTAGAACAGCGCCTAACTGGCTATACCTATAACGGCTGTATACGTCAATTGATGCAGTGCCCAGTTTTGCACAAGATGCTTCCTCATACGACGCTGCTGCAGTGTGATCGGGCGTTTAGTCATGCAACCTGTCGGCGTACATCCATGCAAGCTGCAGCCAGCAGACACAGCAAGTGTCCAGTGGACTTTGGACCCAGAGCCTGTCGCCATATCAGAATCAGAATCGTGTTAATTGGCCGAGTATGTGAGCGACTACTTGTGTACATGTGCCTACACCACACCCATAAGTCTCCTACAGAGCATGCTTGCTGCTCCAATAGGCCAAAAGACGCGATTCTGATTCTGAGCCTGATGAAATTACGTCAATTGACACTGTCAGCCATTCTAGGCGTTGTGTATTTTATTTTTAGGTCATTGTTTTTTTGTTTTTGTTTTTATTGTAGTTCGAAAATTGAAGATTGTGATCTTGTAACATTAAAATACAATGTGTTTAATTTGTGGGGGGGTTTTACAGAGTTCTAAATGTTCAAAATGTTTTCTTTGAATAAATAAAATTTCACAAGCAACACACTAGCCTAGTTTGTATACATACCAAAAAAGTAAAAAATATATACAGTGTTATCTTCATGTCAAAAATAATTTGCAGCTCCCGGTGCTTTCTCTTTTGTGGAAACCGGGTCCAAATGGCTCTTCAAGTGTTAAAGTTTGCCGACCCCTGGACTAGAGGGACAAGTTAAACTAAGGTGTGTCCTGTAATTAGCATCACAGTGTCTTCAAGCTTGCAATTAGTCAGTCTGCCTACCACAATGAACATGGACCACAGACAGAGAAGGAGAGAACTGTCTCAAGAGATTAGAAAGAAAATTATAGACAAGCATGTTAAAGGTTATACGACCATCTCCAAGTAACTTGATGTTCCTGTGACAACAGTTGCACATATTATTCAGAAGTTTAAGGTCCATTGGAGTGTAGCCAACCTCCCTGGACAAGGCCACAAGAGGAATACTGATGACAAATTGAAGAGATGGATAATACGAATGGTAACCAAAAAGCGTCAGAAAGCTTAGACTCAGTCACAGGTCATGGGTCCTCCAACAGGATAATGACCCAAAACACACAGCTAAAAACACCCAAGAATGGCTAAGAACAAAACGTTGGACTACTCTGAAGTGGGCTTCTATGAGCCCTGATCTAAATCCTATCGGACATCTGTGGAAGCAGCTGAAACATGCAGTCTGGAGAAGGCACCCTTCAAACCTGAGACAGCTGGAGCAGTTTGCTCATGAAGAGTGGGCCAAAATACCTGTCGACAGGTGCAGAAGTCTCATTGAGTGTTAAAGGAATCGCTTGATTGCAGTGATTGCCTTGTGCAACAAAAAGGTTGTGCAACAAAATATTAAGTTAGGTGTACCATCAGTTTCATAAGTTTGTTTTTAGAATAATTCTGTTGGACCACAATTCAAAAGCAATGTCTGATTTTCATTTGTTTAATTTCAGTAAATTGTTATGTATTATTCCTTTTGTCAGTTTCAAGTTATTTCAGTGACCATTGTGGGTTTTTCTTTCTGTAACGGAAGGGTACCAACAATTTTGTCCACGTGTGTATGTTATAGTCCTCCAAGCGTGTGTCACATTAGTGTCTAAGTCTAATCACACAGAGGCCAATCGCACCTGTGGTAAAATTACGCTAGTTTGATGGAACTTAAGATGGATAATAAACCTGAAATAGCAGGCACATTAATGTCAGCAGTGTATAGTGCAGTATAAGGATGGCAACCATGTTGTAGTCACAAAACACAATTTGCCACAAATATATAACAAAACTTCCTCATGCGGCAGGCAACACTTCATGTACGCAAGCACATATCAAAGGACACCATCTCGACAAAAGAAACTTCAGTAACAAGTAAAATAAAACTACAAGTTATTTTACATTAACAAGGCAGCTGGAAAGGGGGGGGGGGGGTTGTTAGTCTGTTAATATACACAGACAGCACTAAAACACTGCGGAAGGAAAACAAGCACTAGTGAAATGTAGTCTAGTCTTAATCCGTGCCTGGAAAACCATTGCCTGAAGACGTATCAATGGTAGGGTGTCGCTCTATAGCCCTTCAATGAAAGAAGACAAATAAGAGGCATGTCTAATCACGCTGCTAATATCAAAGTTGCTCTAAATAATCTAAATGAGTGAAGTCCAGATGGCAAGGCCTTTTGCTGTTCTGCAAAAAACACAAGCAACTACCATGTGTACATCAAAGGCCAAGTCACAAAATGACGAAGCACATGTTAAATGGCTTATAAAGCGCTTGTGTTCAAACTGGAATAACTTCTAAACTATGCTTGTACGCACCTAAATATGGCATTTTATGAAAATTTCCAACAAACACTGCACCTAGGCTGTAGATCAAAGTCTTTCTGCCATAGATCAAAGTCATCCTTTCATTGCCATGTTTGTTAAATTGGATATTCACATTCGATTTCTGTGCTGAACCATGCCCTGGCCCACCTCCCAAAAGGAAACCAGACCAAAGCACACTTGAGGCAGGGTACAACAGCGCAACTGCACCAGTCAAACAAACTGAGCGTCAAACATGTTGCAGACTGCCTAGTGTGAGTAGACCCGTAAAATCCCGACGGACGCAAAGAAAATGACTCTATTGCATTTACATGGCTTTCGGATGACGTTGTGGAGGACCGAATATGTCCCATGATTCTATACAAGTGTTTATTATTCTTTCATTTTGTGTAACCGCTTAATCGTCACTAGAGTTGCGGGTACCCAGAGCCTATCCCGGGGTCTACGGGCGAGGGAGGGACTCACCTTGGGCGGAGCACCAGCCCACCGCAGGGCGCCTGTTTATTATTATTAGTAGTAGTAGTATTATTAGTAGTAGTAGTAAGAATCATTATTAAGAATACAATGTTCTCCAGCAAAGTCACGGTTCAGAGTTCTTGTGTTTTTCGTTTTGTTCTTCTTAAAGCCCTGTATTTTTATCACTGTAAATTAAATTAATATATTACTGTATTGGCCTGCTTATACCAAGGAAAACGCACATGCATTAATTACAGTACAGTCTATATAGGGGTAATAATCGGTATTATACAGGGAGACAGCTGTTCAGTGTAAACTGTGCAATACAGATACAGGTTTATATTTAAATTTTGTAAGGATAATGTATTCAGCTAAGTTTAAAATGAATTTAAAGTGTTTGTGTGCATATTTGGGGGCATATTTAGGGTTTAGACAACAAAAGTAGGCATTTTTTTTAACCACATCACAAATTTGTGTGTTTTTTTCACAATTTTGGGGGGTCTGTAATCATTATAATAAACAGAGATTTAAATCTTTTTTTTATTATAATAAATTATATATTATAATTATTATATATTATTATTGTCGATGTTAATATTCTTGTTATTATTTTTTATTATTAAGAATAATATAAACAGAGATATGTTTAAATCTTTGCATGTTTTCAAAAATCACAAAAATGTCCATTTGACCTGACGTTGTGCAGTAAGAGGGTGAACCCAGTATCGGCGGCGATTTTTGTTCCTTTCCTGTCTATGACGCCCTATCAGGAGGATTTTTAATAAAACAATGTCAGGCTTAGTTTTAACAAGAAATAAGGATCCATGTTTTTAATGCAGAACTATCCACAAAGACGACCCACATGTAAACACTTTGGACCAAATAATTACTGCCCCCACAGATAAATACACAAAACTACACATTGGGCTGCAGGCTGACATTAAACAGCATCAGACGAACGCCAGTGTAATGGCACACTGAAGTCAATCAAGCGCAGCTACAAAAGCAAATTGCATATAGCAATTCGAACGTTCAAGGCCTTACAGTGACTAAAACAGATTATGGTAGAGATTAAAGTAAAGAGATTATAGAGAATATAGAAGAAAACAGATTTTTCTTTATTCATTTATTTAGGTATTGACTTAATACTGATAGTACCAAAGAACTTACACTTTTGACATCCCTTATAAGAAGCAATCATAGTACAGACAGATTTGCTTTGCATTCATCAGAACACCCCTAAATCACAGCCCCCTAAACCCACCTTGGCTCACTGCGAAAATGGACTAAATCAGCTCCAAGGGTGGGTGAAAGATGAGGGTAAAATCAAGATGATCTCATAATCTGAGTATATTACGTTCTCGTCTTCAGTAAATTTAGACTAGCCAGAATACTTACGACATGCCCACTGCAGAACTGGGCCAAAGTCTCATGAGACTCACCTACAATAAACAGCTGGGAGGCACAACCCACTGAAACAAAAGCATGCTCCTTAATACAGAAGAATGCCTGAGGCACAGAAATCAACACATGCAGACAGTGTAATTGACTATTTGCTGATTTTAGGTTGAAATTTGCTCAGGAAAAAATGCTAAATGCTGATCTTATTATTTTCTCTGTATTTACATGGAGCTCCTGTCAATTACTTATAAAGGTAAACCAACAAGGCACAACACAGCAATACAAGCCAAGTGCCAGCAGACACTTCTGCTGTGGGTACAAATCCACCCTTTACTACAAACAGCCAAATGCATGGAGGAGTCCAGCAGCTTATTGTTAAAAAAAGGAAATCATACTACATAATAGGATATTAACAGAAATGCTGGGTTCGGATAATAGGATATTATAATAGGATATTAACAGCAATGCTGATTTGTCGACGCGTCAACGTCAGAGGTACAAGTCGACGACCCCTGTGAGAAGTCGAGTG
Organism: Bryconaethiops microstoma; assembly: GCA_037577275.1. NCBI lineage: Eukaryota > Metazoa > Chordata > Actinopteri > Characiformes > Alestidae > Bryconaethiops > Bryconaethiops microstoma. The sequence goes on along the minus strand of JBBJLS010090983.1, from coordinate 5,885 downwards.
TTTTTTTCCTGTGTGCATGCTTATACACAATGCAATCTAAATGGCTTACACTGACATGCATTCCTTGGTTTAACCAATTATTATAGTCAGGTGAGTAACAAAATATTGGCAATCACTGGCCAGCAGAAGGCCATGATATGCAAATGATCTCAGTAACTAATCACGGTCTATTTCCTGTGTGCTGTGAGAATATCCACCAATCAGAGTGTTTCTGATGACTCATGGCATTTATCAAAGTCTTATTACTTTATTATGCGTTATGTACTAAACAATCTATAGTAAATTTATCTCACTGTGGTCTTTTAGCCATTCCGTCTAGTCCTGCTCCTATGATGTCCAGTTATGGTCCAGTTTATGCCTGAGGCACTCCAAGAGCAAATGAGTAGTTTCACTTACAGTCTCCTCATCAAAATCTGCAAAGTGACATAGGATCGTCCAGCACTTGATAAGAATGGCATAGAGAAAGGCGAGTGGCCAAGAGTATAATAAAAGGCCCTGCAGTGAGTACTTACACCTCCTGGCGCATGACGCACGACTGCTCGCCGTGAACAGTTACCGCTCTATCCATCTGCACACAAAAGCTTCATCTCGTCTCACAGAGAGGGGCAGTAAGTAGAAGCTAAAACAGTACGTGTACACGCCTGTACTGGGCACAGGATCACAGATTAATTTGACGACACTTTACACGTAGCATGTTCCTCATACTGTAGTGTTTTCAAAACATACTGGCCTGCTCACTTTCTTTTCAGATGCATCCCAGCTTTATCGCGTGTTAGCATTTGAACAACTACACAACGTGTTTACAAGAAGCTGCTAAAGTGTTTCTCAATACGGCTGAAGAGTCTACTTAACATTAACAGCAGCCTTTAAGGAGGGACAGACCACAAGGTGAGTTAAGTTCAACTGCCGAAGAGCCAGGCTTGTGATTTTACACCATCTGTCCAGCAAGCTAGGTCCCTTTTAGTCAGCGCGCACAGTGAGGAGAGCTGACATGCCCCGTGTTTATGTATTCACGGCCAGGGAGCTACCTCAGCTGAACAGTGGTGAGAGGCAGGCAGGATCAAGCTAACGAGAGAAGTGAATATGAAACACAACAGGTACGACTCCTAATCTTACCCTGCTCTCCAGGGCTGTCGCGTCGGCGCCTGCATTAAGTTTAGGTTTATTGCTCCATAACTGTCTGCAGCGTACGAGCCTCCGTTTGCTGAAAAACTGAGAGCTCGCGTTTTTCTTCCGGACTGAAGTTTTTAGTCTGTAACTAAGATGGCCGCTGATAGACTTGGTTGTCTGAACTCTGTGACGCAATCAGAGGTTTGGCAAAGCTATCCCTGCTGCTGATCGCCTCTCCGCCTGCGGGGGCACATTCACCACAGCATTAACCCGGTACATCCGAACATGATGCTGAACATGCATTTCCAAACTCTGAGCTGCCCTGCCCTGAACACAAACCTGAAGCTCTGTCCTAATCAGTTATCACATATGGATAAAAGTGAGTTAACTACATAGTATGTAAAACTGTCACATGTGACTATTGATTATTCCTGCTGATTACAGGGGGTCATACGAGACTGAAGTGGGCATCTTATTCGCCAACTACTTATTCGTAGATTCCGTTCCACCTTAAATAGCTGGACAGTAAAGCTTTTTTTCTTCTTTTTTTTAATGCTTTATTAGAACAACACGGTACAATACAGCAAATTAAATCACAATCACATAAATTAAATACACGGACAGCAGACGTTTATAAGACAAATCAAAAAGAAAAAAAACACAATGAATACAAAGAGGAAGGCAGATCATCTGTTTAATATTGTGCTGAGGAGGCATAGCAGTCTGTCTTTTTTTTTTTTATTATTCCTAACTAAATTTACAGTGTATCCATTTCTGAGGAAAACATAGCATAAGAGGGTTGCAATTTTAGCCATTTTTGGTAATGAACAAAAAATTTTGCCTGCAAAATAAAAAACATTAACTACATATTCCAGGGATATCTTTTCAGGGTTTTCATAATAGAACAAAATATATTTGATACTAAGGGAGTAAGCCACATCTAAGTGATCAAATAGGTACTTATTGAGGTCAGCAAAAAATGATTCCATCATTTGACATTCATAGAAAAGATGAATCAAGGTTTCATCCATATTCCCATAAACAGAACACAAACTCTCTATGTCTGCATAGTTGGAAATAAATTTGGTCACTGGATATATTTTGTGGAGGATCTTAAAATGAACCTCTTTTACTTTATTGGCAATGCAATATTTACTTGGCGAAAGCCATACTTTTTTCCACTCAATATCCTGAAGAAAAGAACCCCAACAAGATTTCCCCCTAGAAGTGATTCTTTTTCTGGATTGAAAAATCCGGCATATATGTTTATTATCACATTTTTCATCAACCAGATCAACTCCATTCTAACATAACTTATATTGCAATACACTGCCTGTACCAAAGAATAAATGATTTTTGATAACTTGGGCCAACCCTGTGGGGATAGCCTTGATTACTGAGTTGAACTCCCTAAAAGGGACTGGGAGACCGTGGTGTGATAAAAAATTTGCTTATATGATAATATATTGCCAGATCTATCAAATAATGATATAATATTTTGAACAAGAGAGATTTGTTCCTGACGGTAATTTCTTTATTATTCCAAATTAACATTTTATGAGGAGATAAATTGTGGACAAAACAATCTCCAAACAAGAAGACACTTGGTGAAACTTAGACAAAGAAACTGATAATTTTGTGGGTGAGTAATTGCATCGTAGAACAAAATCTGGTTAAATGTATGATTAGGAATAAAAAAACTAATAGAATTTAATTGTATTAAACATCTTCTATTCCATCCCACTTACTGGACAGTAAAGCTAAGCCGCCAGTGGGTGGTATTTGTGACTCATTTTTATGCATACACGTTTATACTGCAAATCTTTGTATAAAAAATTATTAGAAATGTTTAATGTAGTTTTGTGGACATATTAATGAAAATATATTTCATATTTTACACAATATAAAAACAAATTAACCCAAAGTATGATTTGTGAATTTTTGCTGCAGATTTTTTTAAATGACACATTTGACACCAGTCAATAAATTAATGGACTCTTTTACAATTTATGAAGGCTCCATTCCTTTCTTTTCAAAATCTTGAAAATTAATCACCCTTTAAACCTTGCATATATGTCTATTCTTTAATAGGCCTTAGTGAGTTTTAGGTCCTTATTTCTTATGGTTTCTCCTCCTTTATTTCAAAAGGTCTTGAGAAGAGACCTTTTGAAGAGTGTATAATAGAGAGCCAGAATGTATAATAGACAGCCCGAATGTATAATAGAGAGCCAGAATGCGGTTTTATGAGAAATTGTCACACATACCAGAACACGTGACGACAATCGGGACCGGAAGTGACATCACGCAGTGGGTATATAAACAGGAAGAATAGGTAAGTCTGTACACAGACATTGAGTTCGCTACTCAACCCGTGTCGTCAAACTATCATCGGTACCGTAAGTAAGCTGGATCTCTTATCCTACTTATATACCTCTCTGTGTACATGTCTGAACGCGGGTTCCTTTGGTGGGAACCTCTACTCCTCGTGGGAGCATTCTGATAACAACTTGCATGAGTTACCAGCTCTCTCGTTTGTATCCGCGATTGGGCTCTTCCCTCACGCTACAACTGGGCATCTACACTCGACTACAGTCACTCCCCTGACAGAATGTCTGTGTCACCTGTAGGCCCAGCGGATCTTGCCCGTGTCTGGGAGGTAGTTAACCAGCAAGCCGTAGATCTCGTGAACCTGAAGCAAGAGGTGGTGAATCTCCGTGCGGAGGTCGCCACCTTGCGGTAGGTGATACGGGATCGCAACACTGAACGAGGATCCCAGCCGGCAGTTCCTACCCCTCCTCCTTCTCTCCCTCCTCCTACCTCTGACATCACCCCTAAGATCGCCTTACCAGAAAAATGGGATGGCAAAAGCGAGACCTGTGAGGTTTTTCTGACCAATCTTTCTCTGCTATTTGAGTTTCAGAATCATCGTTATCCTACAGACCGAAGCCGTATAGCCCTACTGTCATCACTTCTCACCGGGCAGGCAGCTGAGTGGGCTACTGCGGTCCTGAAGTCCAACAGTACCATCGCCTACTCCTACGAGAGCTTCACTAAGGAACTCAGGGCCGCCTTCCATCACCCGGAGAGTGGAGTGGTGGTAGACTCCAGATTGTATCATTTAAGACAAGGAGACCGCTCCATCAGCAGGTACATGGCGGAGTTTAGGACCCTAGCTGTCCAAACCTCCTGGAGTGACGCGGCGCTACGGACTGCATACTTTGAGGGTCTCTCGTCCCGAATGAAAGCTGAACTTGCTCTCCGTGAACAACCAGAATCCTTGGAGGGGATCATCGAACTCAGTCTCCGCATTGACAAGCGTCTGAGTCTCCTTTCCAAGCCAGCGCCACGCACCCAGACCTTCGAGACCTCTGCACCACCTTCTCCATCCTACCGACCTATACCACCATCTTCACCTCCGGAGGCCCACTCTGGAGCCGGGGAACCCATGCAGATAGGGCGCACCTCCCTGGCCGTGGCGGAGAGAGAACGTCAATATCGCGAGGGCCTCTGTGCCTATTGCGCCTCCCCCGAACACCACCGAGCTATCTGCCCTCTCTGCCTGGGAAACGGACAGACCAGGTAAAAAGGGGGAGGCTCTTACCTGGTCCGCAGATTGCCGCTTTCAGTCTCCCGTCCGTTTCCCGCTTAACACTAAAGGTAAGTCTTCAATTGAGCCACCAACAGATCGTGACTACGACCTTTGTGGATTCGGGGGCCGCCGGTAGTTTCATCGATCAGGCTTTTGCTGCTCAATTGGGGATTAAAACCGAGGTGTTATCTCGACCCTTCCACATCACAGCCATTGACGGTCGACCCTTCCTCTCTGGACCCATTACTCAACGCACCGTACCCGTCACACTTGCCATTCAAGATCACACCGAGAGCATCACCTTCCTCATCACCAAACTAGACTCTCCCCCCATCATTCTCGGTCACCCTTGGCTGGTCCAGCACGACCCCCTCATCTCCTGGTCCCGCAGCACTGTTCTTCAATGGGGTTCGACTTGTCAGGAGCTATGTCTCCAGGCTGGGGTCGAGACGTGCTCCGGGGAGTCCGAGGCCCCCGATGTCGACAAGGAGTCAATTCCCATCCAGTATTGAGACCTGGCCGAGGTGTTCAGTAAGAGACGGGCCCTGAAGTTACCACCCCATCGACCCTATGACTTAACTATCGACCTTCAGCCAGGCTCGGTACCACCCCGCAGCTGGCTGTATTCCCTCTCACCATCGGAACAAAAAGCCTTGGATGAGTATATCGCTGAGGGTCTTCGCCAAGGGACTCTATGACCTTCAAGTTCCCCCGCTGCCGGGGGGTTCTTTTTCGTCAAGAAGAAAGATGGTGGACTCCGACCCTGCATCGACTATCGGGGGCTTAACAATATTACCATCAAGAACCGTCTTCCACTCCCGCTGACCAACACCGCCCTGGACGCTCTCTCTGGTGCTACCATCTTCACGAAGTTGGACCTGCGAAGCGCATACAACCTGGTCCGCATCAGAGAGGGCGATGAGTGGAAGACGGCTTTCATAACCCCCACCGGTCACTACGAAAACTTGGTGATGCCTTTCGGCTTGTGTAACAGTCTGGCTGCATTTCAGAATTTCATCAATGATGTCCTCTGGGAGTACTTAGGCAAACGGTGTTTCGCCTACCTTGATGATATCCTCATCTATTCCAAGACCCCGGAGGAACACACCCAGCATGTCCGGACTGTCCTGAAGAGGTTGCTGGCCCACCAACTGTTCTGTAAGTTGGAAAAGTGTGCTTTTCACCA
>JBBJLS010090966.1:0-22172 GCA_037577275.1 Bryconaethiops microstoma | reverse complement strand
TGAAAGCAGATCTGAAATCAGCATGAAAAAATGGTTTAGAAAAGTGTGTTGTGGTTTCTGATGATTACAAAAAAAATGTTTTTGCTGACCTGTGTAATTGATATGTTTACTGCTCTCTGGAAAAGTAGAATGTTCACGTGATGCTGGAGTACTGTTCTAAAATGCTTTCATTTTACCTATTTGTTTAATACCAGTACATTCTGCATTTTATAAATGTTTATGCATTGGCACATTTGTACATGAAAACTATCAGATATTGGCACTGACCTACAGACTGGCCTGCAAATTCAGTGCATCCCATAAAAATAACAGTGTTTTGTTTTTATTAAAACCATTCAAACATTCGGGACAGTGTAATAACAGCGAGGACATTAAAAGTATGAAATAACTGTGGATACCACAGTATTCGATATTACTGAGTGTGGTGGTGCTTAAAAGTGTTAGTACATTACATTTTTGGTGTTTTCGAATATACAATGATTACATAAACATGATTACATGATTTTCAAGAAATCATTCACTAAATGTGCTTCTATCAACAGTCGCCAAATGTCAAACTGATCTACTAACTAGGAAAGAGAAGCTGTTAGCTTGCTAGCATGATAACAGCTTTGTTTAAGACAGAACGTACTAATTTCGGGCAAACTGAGGCCCCAACACAAGTTTATATGATAATGACTCAAATCTGAGGAAGTGAAGTCATGCAACTGGGACAAAAAGACCAAACTACACCTATTCTGTGGTGTTTACTGGATGTAGTGTTAGCTTAGCAAGCAGGCAACAGATATAAACAGTACTACATTTCACAGTGAAGGTGTGATTTAAACTAAAGACTGCCCTGCTGAAACTTATCAGTAAGATGAGTGGGGTCAGAGTGAAAAAAAGACAAAATCAGACATGTTCTGTGGTGGTTGGGGGCTGTAGCACACATGCTAAACATGCCACTCAGCACAGTTCCAGCTAACTGAGGCTGAAATGACAATCACTTAGAGGTTAAGAACTTCTGTTTGTCATGTGTTTTAAATTCTTCATTTACCAAAACACTGAAAAATCACTGAAAAAAACTTAAGGGTGCACACACACACACACACACACACACACACACACACACACACACACACACACACACACACACACACAGTCTGTTCGGATTTTGATGATGGCACTTCCAGCTCTCCCACAAGCCTGACTCTCAGGGCATCCCTGTTCCCACGGCAACACGGCTCTCCCAAAGCAAGAGAGCGGCGTGGGCCCACATCAGTGGAGCGCGGAGGCAGCCGGCGCCAACACTGTGACCCCGAAGTACCTGCCTGCATCCTCTCAAGAGGTTTGGCCAAAACAACAAATTTACACAATTTTTTCCTTATCCAAAACATAATTGATCAGACAACGCAAGTTTTGTATTTTTGGTTTCCTTCTTTTTCACTGGAGCTACAAGGCTAATGTGGCTAACGTGATGGATTTATTAAACCACTGATCAGCAGTATGCGAACTACACACTCTCCTCACACTGTGTCAAGCTGGTAAGTTATCTCAAATAGACTTGCTTATGTGAGGAAGGTGGTGGCCTAGTGGTAGGGTACTTGCCTCTGAACCAAGAGGCCATGGGTTCGAATCCTACCTTCAGCACACCACCACTGGGTTCCTGAGCAAGACCCTTAACCCCAAGTAGTTAGGAAATGGAAGTCGCTTTGGATAAAAGCGTCTGCTAAATGAAATGTAAATGGTTTCTGGGCCTGTAAGACATACAGAAAATGACGATAAGTTATACTATCAACCAGCAAGGCCGAAGCCATGGCGTCAGCACTGAGAGAGAACATTTGGGGGTTTGCAGACACTAAGTTTTTGTTGACTGGGGTACTCTGATCAGAGGAATTCTGGACCAATTAATAAAATGTCCTTAGAACTTGATTTAGCTTGTAGTGTAATTGACAGGACTCCAGTATATATTCCAGCAGCCCATGCAGGGGTCCTTTTGGTGTTCATTTCAGTTCTTTTCTCCTCTAGTTTGTTCATCATCCTCATCCAAGTCTTTCTCTTCCTTCTGTGCTATTTTCCATTTTTCATGTATACTTTTTGTCATGATGGTGGGTGGCCACTAGAGGCGACCCTTGTTTGAGTTTTGATTCTGTTTGAAAGTAGTTATACCTGGGTGGCAATAGCTATCAGTGTTTGGGTTTTGTTATTGGTGGTTGGGGCTTTTATGTTGTGTATTTAAGGACTTAACCCTTGCGTTCCTTAGGTTTTTCTCCTCGGTTCTCTTGGAAACTAAAAAACTAGAGTTCAGGCTCTCAGGCCTGTTTTGTTTGGATTTTGTTTTTGTTTGGAGAATAAAAGGACATGGAGCACTTTAACTACTCCTGGTGCAAGTGTGCTTGTTTTGCGTGCCAGGAGAAGGAGGCCCTGCAGCGTGACAGATTGACAAACACAACAACAAGGGGCACAGCAGTTGAGGCATGCACGCCCGAGGAAGAGGAGTGGCTCCTGAGACAGCTTTCCACGCTCTCTCAGGAGATCATCGTCCGAGACATTGTTGCCTATTGCTTCGCCAAATGGCGAGCACCTCCACTAGTGAAGAGGAAACGGGCAAGAAAGCCCGCCATGAGTACCCGAGTGAAGGTGCCTAAGACAGGTGCTCTTCGGATTCCTCAACTGCTCCGCGAGGCCACACAGCCAGTCTCTCCTCTTCTCGACGCCAAGCAGACCGGCTCTCCACCCTAAGAGAGTGAGCTCGCGAGCACCGAGACCATCACCCTCCCGAGCGCTGAGACAACCACGGTCCCAAGCGCCCAGACTTCGCTCCCGAGCGCCGTGACCACGCTCGCTAGTGCCGGAGAGACCACCATGCTCCCGAGCACCGAGATCACGCTCGCCAGCGCCAAGACCATGCTCCCGAGCGCCATGACCACCCTCCCGAGCGCAGAGGCCCCTTTCCAGAGAGCCATGCTGTCACCCCGGAGATGGCTGCAGCCTCCCACGCCTGCCCCCGGGTTCACTTGCCAGAGTCAGGTAGCAAAGTCGGGGCAGCCCGGAGCCCTGAGCCTGTGGACCTTTTGGGCCCTTTGGATGAGCCATCAGGCCTTTTAACCAAGCCCTTAAGGCCCAATGTAGCCCAGCAGCTTAGCCCGTTAGTCCAGCAGTTTAGCCTGTTAGCCCAGCAGCTTAGCCCGTTAGCCCAGCAGCTTAGCCCAGTAGAGGGGCAGTTAGCTGCAGAGAGGCTTTTTGAGGGGCTGTTAGCAGCAGAGGGGAATTCAGAGGGGCAAGTAGCCGCAGAGGGGCTTTTTGAGGGGCTGTTAGCCGCAGAGGGGCGCTCCGAGGGGCCGTTAGCCACAGTAGAGGGGCTCGTAGCCACAGTAGTGGGGCCTGAAACCATAGCCACAGCAGAGTGGCTTGTAGCTACAGCAGAGGGGCCCGAAAACACAGTAGTGGGGCCCGTAGCGGGGCAAGTTGACACAGAAGGGCCCGTAGCAGCCACAGAGGGGCCCATAACAGAGCAGGTAGCCACAGAGGGGCCCGTAGCATCCACAGAGGGCCCCGTAACAGCCACAGAGGGGCCTGTAGCAGCCACAGAGGGGCCCATAGCGGTGCAGGTAGCCACAGAGGGGCCCGTAGCAGCCACAGAGAGGCCCGTAACAGGGCAGATAGCCACAGAGGGGCCCGTAGCAGCCACAGAGGCGCGGTGCAGGTAGCCACAGAGGGGCCCATAGCAGCCACAGGGAGGCCCGTAACAGGGCAGGTAGCCACAGAGGGGCCCGTAGCAGCCACAGAGGCGCTTGTAGAGGGGCTGGTAGCCACAGCAGAGGGGCCTGTAGCTGCCGCAGGTGCCGGGGGTCTTCCCTGGAATTTTTTTGGCGGGGGGTACGGGGGAACCCCGAGGACTTTGTTGGGGTTAACCAGGAGAGGTTCCCCGCTGAAGGGCTCCCAGGAGGGGCCTTCGGCCCCGAGGACAGAGAGGGGCTCCCGGTAGGGGGCTCTGCCCTCAAGAACAGCAAGAGGTTCCCCGCTGAAGGGCTCCCAGGAGGGGGCTTCAGCCCAGAGGACAGAGAGGGGCTCCTGGTAGGGGGCTCTGCCCTCACGGACAGCGAGGGGTTCCCCCTCTGAAGGGCTCCCAGGAGGGGGCTTTGGCCCCGAGAACAGTGAGGGCTCCCGGACAAAGACTGGGACACTCAAAAAGGAGCGTCCCATGAGACCCACCCGAACCACCCAGGTCTTCCAGTGGGATGCAGCCGGGTGGTGCTCATGGGAGGCTTCCCTTTGCCTTCGCCTCCCCTCCTCCTCCGTTGATGTTGTGGTGCGCCTTATGATGGCGGGGGGGGGGGGGGGATGGGACTGTCAGTGCTGGCGTCTATGATGGTGGGTGGCCACTAGATGCCACACTTGTTTGAGTTTTGATTCTGTTTGTTATTAGTTACACCTGGGTGGCATTAACTATCAGTGTTTGGGTTTTGTTATTGGTGGTTGGGGTTTTTGTGTTGTGTATTTTGGGGGTTTTGTGTTGTGGACTTGGTGTTTAGGTTTTAGTGATCGGTCAACCCTCGTGTTCCTTAGGTTTTTCTCCTGGGTTCTCTTGGAAACTAAAAGACTACAGTTCAGGTGCTCAGGCCTGTTTTGTTTGGATTTTGTTTTTGTTTGGAGAATACAAAGACATGGAGCACTTTAACTACTCCTGGTGCAAGTGTGATTGTTTTGCGTGCCAGGAGAAGGAGGCCCTGCGACGTGACACTTTTCTTGGGTCTTCCAGCAGCAATCAGAGGTCCCATATACTCCATAAACTTTTGAAATTGATGAAAAAATCTTCCTTGTTATTGATCTTTTATTGTGCAAGATGCCCCAAATCACTTCTGTAACAAGCAGTGCTGTCCGATACAAATGACCATGAATTTCCATAAGGATAAGTGAACTGATCATTCATGGAAGCATGAAATCTTCTGATTTAGCCATTCATTTTTTTCAGCTGTCATTATCAAGAAATATCAGACCTTCAAATAATGGGATGGTCCATTCAATCCAAAGGAACTTCTGCGGCACGATATAATCCTCTGCAATAATGCACTTTATTACTTTAGTTCTCTGTTCTTTTCACATGACACAAAAGAATCACATTTATTACATTTTACTGTGTGTCTTCTGTACTGACTTTATTTAAGGTTTTATGAGTGAATGGTGGGATAGTACAGTAAAAATGACAATATAGCTCTAGGAACTTGAATCAGCTGTTTATTTGCCATATTACAAAAATGGGATAAGGGCAAAATTGTGTACATTTGTTTTTTCACCAAATTATAAATTTCAGTCAGCCACAACATAGGCCTGTATTATTATTATTACACAGCCACACAGATCAGCAGGAGCAATGTAAAAATGAGCCTTGTCAGCCTCGAGCAGAGTTTGCATTGCTGTAGCCAGTTACATTATGGCTAATAAAGCTTCACTAAAGGCCCCAGCTGAAGTGAACAGCTAATGGTGTAAGACCACTAACAGCTCGTGTAACTAAACCCTCAGGCTGAAAAAAGTGTGCGTCCTCTTTCCCCAGCTGTACTGGGGGCCTGTGAATGATATACTGCACCAAAACATCTTCCTTGAATACTATATGAGCTGGACTCTGGACTATACCCAAGAGGTCACACACACACTCCTAGACCAGAGGTCCACAAATATGCTTGAACTGTAGAATCTGGTCAATATTATGTTTATTAATTTTCATTCAATTACACTTCAATCACACAAATGTTCAGATACCGTTTCAAATACCATGCATGATAGAAGGTTTTGGCCTACAATGTTTCAATTTTACCTACATCAACATTACAAGTAAAACTCAGAATAATTGTGTAGGCACACTGGGTCACTTTAGACAGACAATAAAATAACAATATCTGCATGGTACACATAACTACCGCTTCCAATTACTACCTCTTTAAAAAAAATGTGTGTGTTTCTCTGCAAGGAACTACTTAATATTAAACGTCTCTGAATTTTTTACCTGTTTAATGACTGAGCAATGTTTAGAAAAGTTCAGAAAAATCCCATTTGACCTATTTGGGTAAAGAAGGGAATGTGTACAAGACGACAGTAAGGACAGCTATGTTGTCTGGTATGGAGGTAGTGGCACGGACGGAAAGACTGGAGGTGGCAAAGTTGAAAATGTTAGGATTTGCATTGGGAGGGACAAAGATGGACAAGTTTAGGATTGAGTTTAGTACAGGGACAGCTCGATTTGGAGTGTGTTGGGAGAAGGATGCTGAGGAAAGATTCTGAGTGTGTTGGGAGAAGGATGTTGAGGAGAGACTCTAGGTGTTTTAGGAGAAGGATGTTGAGGAGAGACACTGAGTGTGTTGGGAGAAGGATGTTGAGGAGAGACCCTGAGTGTGTTGGGAGAAGGATGCTGAGGAGAGATTCTGAGTGTGTTGTGAGGAGGATGCTGAGGAGAGACCGAGTGTGTTGGAGAAGAATGCTGAGGAGAGACACTGCGTGTGTTGGGAGAAGGATGCTGAGGATGGAGCTGCAGGGAAGAAGAGAAGAGGAAGGTCTAGTAGGAGGTTTACAGATGTGGAGAGGGAGGACATGCTTGCAGTTGGTGTGAGAGAGGAAGATGCAGAGAACAGAAGGAAATGGAGACAGTTGATCCACTGTGGCGACCCCTAATCGGAACCGCCAAAAAAAGAAGAGGAGGTAAAGTAGCCACAAAATGAAAGTAACCTACCATTAGGCCAATCCACAGATGTCTTCAAAGTATTGTTGCTTTTACACTAATTGTAGTAACCTATGGCAGGGCCCTGCCAGTGCCAATATCACGTTTTCTTTATAACAGAAAAAATTAGTTAAAGGCCTACACATGCATTGGCTCACAAAAACAGTGCAACCAATGATTATGGCCTTTCATTGCAGGTTATAGTTTTTTAAAGAAAACAGATGAACAATGATGAGGAGTGAATGTACCTGTAAAATTACCTTGCGGGCCATTGCCCTAGAATATCAGCAAACCTCAGAAAACCCATAAAAAACTCACTCAGGAGACGTCACCATAAAAGAGTGCAGTGTGAAGACCTTGCAAAGACAAACTGCTTGTACTACACCATGAGACCGAAAAAATAGCCTGAACAAACTAAATTTAGCCCTGTAATGTCCGGATGCCAGCAGTGGCAAGCTCACCCCCTTCTGCTAAAGGAAGAAAGACTCCGCTCACCTCCCCAGTGCACACAGAGGTGGAGGACTTGGAAGAGGATGCCGCTCAAAACTCAGTTAATGGACTCGATTTTTGAACTCAAGCCCAACTCCAGGAGGATTCACAGCGGCTTGCTGACTCCAGGAAGGATTTGGTCTCAGGCCAAAAAAAAACACACAGCTAAATAAAGTACATATGCCTTATTTATGGTCCTCTAACAAGCTGCTCTCCCTATCATCTGTAAACAACATCGTCCAACAGGTGCTCCTATTAAAGCGAAAATCTCCCAGACCAGATGTTTTCTCTCCTCAGCCATGCAGAGAAAGTGACAAGAAAGAACTCTGCTGCCAGACCTCCAGTCATGCAGCTGTCCTCCTATAGAGGGAAGTGCTACTTTTACTGAATTGGTTTAGAAAAGGTGAGACCCCCACATAAACTTGATCCCCTCCAATTTACAAGTGGCTTTGACATCTCACAGTTGCACTTGTACAACCCTGGCAATGCACTCCAGCATCAGTTAAACACTGTGCTCCCCTTGAATACAATAATTGTGTAATCAAATATCAGTTTGAAATGGCATCTGGGATGCATGACAATACTGGGATCATATATCAGTGTTTCTGCTGATAACATTCTTCATGGCAGGCCATGATGGCCATAAAAATTAAACAAAATAAAATGATCCCCCTGAAAATTAAATTGCACCTAATCACCACCCCCCCCCCTAAATCTAAAAGATAGATAAATCTATATTGTGCACCAGCCACATACCCCTTCCCAATCCCTTGACAATAAACCAAAATTGCCCCTCATTCCCTCCCCTACCCTCCCCGTTCAACGAACTAAAATCACCTGACATCCCTCTTCAGGGTCAACAAATAGAAATCACGTGCCCCCCAAACATGAAACACCTTGACCCCACAGGAAAAGTGGTATATTGGTTGATAATTGCTTTCAAATCCTTTATTAGCATCGGCCAGATGTTTAAATTGGACTGAAGTTATCTGGAAGAGGAGAGCGTTCGAAATGCTGGGCTACTGCAGTGAAATATCCATATTTTATTAATGCTGTTGCATTTGTAGCAACGAGTAAAACGTCTCTTCAGTTTGAGAAACTTTTTCTTAGATGGCAAAGAGCTAACTAACAAACAGCGAGGGGATTAACCTCCTTTGGACTGAGAAACTTTCTCTCAGTCAGAAACTTCAAGCGATCAAAAGAAAGACACTGGGGTATACGGAAAATAAAGTGTCTGTAGTGAATTTCCATAGTTTGTCATGTCGAGATCAAACTGGGAATCTTTCTGGCTGACATTTAGACTTTTTCCCTGTGATTATAGTGGGAAAAAATATGTGCCAATATGACTATGCATTACATCCAAAAACAAGTGTGGTGCATTCAAGTAAAAAAATATGCCCTCTAAACCTGAGTTAAACATCATGGTTGGAACCTTAAGTGGGCCGAGGGATTCTGCTTTGCGTGTTAAGCCACTACTTTCCTCCAGGCTGCATGAGGAGAAGCTGACTAGGCTGTAGTGGCAACCATGGGAAACTGTTTTCATACTGTGTTGGATCCCCTGTGGTCAAACCTTCACAGATAATAAACAGGCAGCCATGTTAGAAGAAAAAAAAATCCAATGCTGGATCCACACACACTTGTACAGCTTTGATTTCTTCCTCCATCATCCATGAATACATCATCATATAGTCATCACATGGCCACTTCTCAAACTATTGGGGCGAAGCCTCACAACCTTATTTTTTTTAAATGAGTTTATGGTACTTAAAAGGTTTACACTTATTGGATGATGAGATATTCTACTTTAACTCCACTTTATTGTACTTAGCACAGATAAGAATGTTCTAAAAAGCGGTATGTCCATCTATGAACGAATGTCACGTGGTTTGCAACCAAGAAAAATATATTAGCTTAAAAATCATTCCAATATATGTTGACATCCTGTCATATCACGGCATTCCACACAGCAGCAAGAACAGATCTGTTTCACCCCCACCAGCCCTGATCCAAACATGAAGCAATAAGCATTAACTGACGCCAAGGGAGCTAGTAGGATTTCATTTGGCCTGGCTCCCTGCACACAAACAAGCTTCCTGGCTCCTGTACTCGCCACACCAGGGACGATATTAAATCTGCCTCTGCCTTTCTTCCATCTCTGGCTTATGTTACACTGTGTCACAGTGATACGACTGCCTTCAATTGAGCGAACGCGTTTGGGTGCCGCCACAGTGTGACACCAACAAGGGTTCATTTTCCACCCTTACAGCAACTGAATGAATCAGTAATGCTGCTTTAGGGGCTCATCTGCTGCGGCTTATGGCCACATTAAAGTCTCAACTGTCCCCTCACAGGCTGCAGACAATCCAGATTATTGTTCCATGCTGTCCATAAGGAGATAGAAGGACAAAACAATAATGTCAGACTGACAGGGCCACGTGGGAAGGCGTTAGTACAGTCACGCTCCATTAACATCAAGGTGACCACATTTTACCTGTATGGTCTCCAAAGTTACTGAGAGCAAACTCTTACTATTTTCTGAACATTCTCTTCTGTGTGCCTGCTTACTCTGGCTAGCTGGGACATCGGTCGCCGAAGGGCTTCGCAGTGCCACAAAGATAAATGATTCAAGCAAGCATCTGGCAGTGACCTGACTGGGA
The DNA here is from genome assembly GCA_037577275.1 of Bryconaethiops microstoma. NCBI lineage: Eukaryota > Metazoa > Chordata > Actinopteri > Characiformes > Alestidae > Bryconaethiops > Bryconaethiops microstoma. The sequence goes on along the minus strand of JBBJLS010090966.1, from coordinate 12,335 downwards.
AAAGAGCCGGGCACCAGGCCGGATGCACAGAATAAGACACTGCGGGCGAGAGGCTGCCACACCGATCTCACTGAAGCCCCAACCCGCACGCTGCCTGTCAGGCTTTATCCAGCACCGAGCCTATTGAGGCAGCACTCTGTCGTGACATGCTGAATAAAAATGAGACAAGAAAATTAATGCCCTCACGTGGGCTGGAAAAGAATAACGGATCTTCTGGGATGATTATGAAGAACTTCACTATGAACTTCACAGGAAGGACAAGTGTAGATCCTAATGAACCCATTAAACTGTAGAAGGACCATTCTGTGCTAAAGGACTGTCCCAAAGCTCACTAACTGACCAATCATCAACCGTAGCGTTTCAGGGCAATTATAGCTTTGATTATTGAGTTGTTGTTTTTTTTCATTTGAGTGTGGATAGTAAGGTGTTTTCAGTTTTGTCAATGGGGGGAGGTGGATTTGTTGACCATCACAGGTACTTTCATTTAGTCAACCAGGGGTTTGGTTTTGTTGATCGCTGTGGCCATTTTTGTTTTGTTGAAGGGGAATGGGGTCATTTTGTCATCTGCTGCAGTCGTTAATTCTGTTGACAGGGCTTGAGTTTGTTTTGTCGACCATCACCAAAAAAGCCCAGCAGCATCTCTACTTTCTGCGGAGACTAAGGAGAGTGCACCCCCACCAAGTTCTCACAACATTCTACAGAGGTACTATAGAGAGCATTCTTCATAGCTGCGTCTTGCCGTGGTACAGAAACTGTGCCACATCAGATCACATCACTGTGCCACATCATTTGTTCCTTGTTTTGCACCATGCTGTTCCATATTACTGTGTACTGTGTATATAGTTGACCTGACAGACACTTTCGTTTTATCAGGGGAGGCGTTCATTTTGTCCGTTTTTTTTATGCTATGGCGACTAAGATATTGCTGCCCGTAGCAACGTATTCACATAATGCTTTCATAGCCGTCAGCAAATAATCACTGTTGAAAACAAAACCTGGTATCTCCAATTTTTTCTTTTCTTTTTACCTAACTTGAAACTGCCAGCTTCCATAACTGTCATTGTCCCATCACTGTGTATGAGGTAACTGTCCTTGCTTTCTCTGGGTGCGTAGTATGGTCCTGTTCTCCCCTGGTGTAATGCTAGCCAGCACGGCATCCATTAGCTAATGTAAAAGAATTCGCTGTTAGTGTTCTCTTCCAGGCGAGTTAAGGTTTGCATGTCTTGGAGGAGGTGTTAGCCTTCACCTTCCCAGCTTGGTAGCATCGTGTGATGGGGAAAAACCTAGCCAGTGGGTGGAACTGGCCGGGATTAAAAATGGGTAGTAACCCGCCACAAAAAATGGTTCAAAATCACTTAATCTTTAGTGTATAAACACTTCAAAGGAGAATACACTTCACTAGGAACTCTAATTACAAAATAATAAAATGCCAGTTTAAGGGGTAAACAGAATGACCCTTCAATTCAAGCATGTATCACAATTTGCATTACATGATGACACTGGGCACCACAGCGCTGATCTGCCAATCCTCCACATATCAAAAACCAGCCTCACGCAGTCACATGTGCAGGGTGATAACCTTTCGAACACTCTGCTGCCAGCGTGAACAGGCTCCATTAAATCAATCAACTAAAAGCCATGAAGCTCCCAGCAGCGACATCATCCCTCTCCGTCATCTCCAGCACGCCATATTAATCTGCACCTAAAACCAAAGGGCTAAATTTAGATGTGGAATCCACGTTACTCTCTGTCTGCGAGCCCCTTACAGAGCGCGCTTACCGCCGCGGGAGCAAGGGGGGTGGTGGCTATGCCCTTGTGAATAACAGACTGCACGTATACTGACGTCACCCGTAGTTAATGCCTGTGCCGATAGGGCCTGGAGGCTGAGAAGCAGGGGGGCTATTCCATCCAGCTGAGTAGAGATCAAAGCCAGCAGCCTAAAACACAGCACAACTCAGGCAATGCTGGGAATATGAAAAATGAGGAGAGTTGACAGGACAAGTAGAACAATCATAAGAAGAGGCCTAAGAAAGCAAGCAAGCGCATTCATTTTCTAAAATAACAGACAACGAATGCGCGTGCTTGCTTTCCTCATCAGCAAGGAAGCTCGGTGCTTCCGATTACAGCACCGCCTCCCCCGCTCTCATCCAGGCAAACGTAATCAGAGTCTGACCACCTCGCGTTTCCATGGTAACCCCTCCCTGTCTGTCAGCTGAGACGCCGTCCTGATCTGCGGTGCTGACTCTCAGCCTAATTGATTCATTAAGGATTACCGGCCTCGAGGAGGGCCTCTGTTCAGAGATGCAACGTAAAACCAGAGGATTTAGGGTAAACTGATTTAAAACACCCAGCACTATAGAGCAGCGTGCTGCTAATCCGTCGTGGAGGCACAGCATGCGAACCAGTGCTCCTGCTTGCACTGAATCCAATTAATAACTTATATCTCATAATCTTATAATGCAGATCCGATCGACGTGGCATGGACCATGGCAGGAGGACTGAGTGCCACAAAATGTATTGCAAAAATCTGATTAACAGGGGAATAATGAAGGAGTCGGCATCTATACATTCCACAATGGAGTCAGAAGCGGTTGTTAGTTGGCAGAAAATGATCGTCTCATTTGGCATGAGATGGCAGCGGCAAGCTGGCACAAAGCACACGGCAGGACCGCTAATAACAAACCACCGTAAACAAAATACTTTCAGTCTGCATAATTGGGCCAAATGTGAAAGATGTGCTTGCCAAAAGCCACGTCTTTCAAACTGGCACCGCGCAGACGCATAAAAGTGGGGCCAAGAGAGCACTGCGATCCAATGGAACAGATTGTGGTGTCTAACAGTATAAGTAATAGCCGTATCACCACATGACCAGACTACAGCACATCTTAAGGTCATATTCTGGGTAAATACATTGATTTCTGAAAATAACACCTCTAAAGTGCTTCCCTTTCCAAGTGCTCGTCTATTTTCTTGTGAGCCAAAATGTAAGGGCTTTTAGGGGGGCATAATAAATACCCCTGCATTCTCTGTTATTGTCACTTATCACTGCCAATCAAAGTCTCTGTGGTTTTGCTGCATTTTCTTTTAAAGAGAGCTTGTGATTTACTTCTGGATGCAGCATCACATTGAGTAAATGTCCCCCGACTCAAATAGCCACAGCCACTCATCCAACCTTTAACATTCGCCATCGCAGAAGACAGACTGGAAACTGTACGACAACAATGCGATTGCAAATATCAATCATTTTGGTGAAGGTCATATGCCGAAGGATGTGTTAAGGTTAACAGGCTCTCAGTGAACCACTTGAGTTAGTTATCAGGCCTCAGTAAAAGGCCTCATTTGAAATCTTTACTGAAAGAGTCAACGTCTGAATCGAAATATCCAAAGTAAAGAATATGTTGCTGGAATGCCTGTTTTGAGCTTCAAATGTCTGCATTTGACAGAACATTGAACTTCACATTTGCAGGCAAGCAGAAATGACCATTATCCACAGTGATCATATAAACAGCTCCAGAAAAAAAAAACAGACTGCTCCAAAAATCAGTTTCTCAGGCTTTACACTTGTATAGGTGCAAGTATTGAACTGAACGGCTTTGCCTTAGTTTTTAAGAACTGTTGACAATATTTCTCCTAATTTCCAAATAAAAATATTGCTCTTTAAAGCACAATTTAAGGAAATGACAAAACATTAAAATAAGAGAAATTATGCAGCGTTTACAGAACTTGAATAATTCAAAGAAAACAAATCTCTTGTTCTCTCAAACAAAAGGGCAATAATTACCTTTTACGAACTTCTAGCAGTGTTTTACCATCCAACTGGTCTCACTGTGAGAGGAGAGTGTTGATTACAGCAGTGTTTTTATACTTTTCCTCATTAAATAAGATCAGTACCTCAGCAGAATGAGGTGCTTGTGTCGGAATTTAACAGACACTGGCATGGAATGGTTGTCACACTCATAGAGATGCTGATTTAAAAATAAATTGCAGTGGTTTTTTATTTTTTTCCGAGGTGTGTGTGTTCTCTCTCTCTCCACTCTGTACATATATCCACTCTGTACTATATACTTACATTGCTTAATATATACAAATTTATATATTTGGATAGACACACGTCTATATTTATATTTTTGTATTTTTTGTTTAGTGTACTCTTCATACTATTGTGTTGTGTTGTATAGCTTTTAAGCTTACCCTTGTACTGTCCAGTTTCTCCCGTAACAATGCAAATTTCCCACTTATGGGACTAATAAAGGTTTATCTTATCTTATCTCATCTCATCTTATTATCATATAAGTGGCAAAATGGGAAAACAAGCAAAACTTACAAAACAATTGACAAGGTTTTTTACATGTAATGGCTGGAATGCAGATGATTTAGTGACTGTATCTAAGCAAAGAAGCTTAAAGTCACTGCGGAGGTCTCAAAAAGTGCCAAAACAACTGGTCCCGATCCACAAGAATCTGTACTGGAAAATAAGGTAAATATGTTTCCTTTCAAAGTATTTTTGTAAATAACTGGGCGATGGTTGCAGGCACGGCCGGAGTACTGACAGTCTGACAATGACCAACGTTCATTGGTCATTGGATCAGTGTTGACAGCTGGATTTGCAATGCAGACTCATAGTACTGCATTTTTCAACATAATCTTTCTACAAAATCTTACATTACCAACTCCCACACCCCTCCCCTGGAGCTGCAATTCTGTTTCGCCTAGGGTGGTAAAATGTGACACGATGGCACTGATTGTGGGACAAACCTGAAAGCATTTCAGCTGCAAACGTAGCTGTTCTTAAATATTTAACACATGCCCCTTTAAACCCTGTTTCCCATCCAGCCACTTTCACAGTGAAAGTGTCTACAGAGTCAGTAAACACACTAAAGTGCTAAAGTCAAATACCTAGAATGAATTGGTCACAGAAAGAGACGATCATCTTCCTTCCCTGAGGCGCTGGCCGGTCTGCGTGTTTAAAGTAAGGTAACTGAAGGCCGAGAGCAGAGAGTTCATTGTAGGCTCGCTGTGAAGGACACACAAATTCAAAATTCTTTGGAAGCGATTATCTCCTTAACTGAAAGAGGTGAGGATCTGTTTTCAGCGGCCACAATAAGGCTTTTGTGAGGAGCGAAATTAAAAAAAGGAGAAAACACAGGCATGGCTAAGAGCGTGCTGAACCAGTAGCTGTTAGCACAACGACCTCAGATAATGCCCTTGTTTCTGACCTGCTTCAGCGGAGAGGAACTAGAAGGAGAGAAAAAAGAAGGAGGGAGAGTAGACGGGAACGATTATTGGAGCATCCAGGGTGTTCATTCTCTTCCCTGCTCTAGCAGAAGTTCTCCTCTCGGCGCGCTTTAGCAGCGTGCAATTAATGCTCATGGTAAAAGCTAATAATGAGCTGTATGACATGCATAAAGGGGCTAATCTGGGTCACACCACACACTGCTTTCTACCACAAAGAAAAGGAGAACACACACACACACACACACACACACACACACACACACAAGCACAGAGAGGAATGCGTGTCTTCTTTACTGAGAAAAACACAAATTAGCATGTAACGCTAGGCCTCCATGACACTCCAAATTGTGATTGTATTGCTTGACATTGTCAACGGAATATACGATGCATTCAAATTAGGGCTGTCTATTGAATATAAGAGTAATCAAACACTAACTCTTTTATGAACTGAACTCTTGCACACAGTAGCTTTTAGTAGTTTTTTTTTTTTTTTTTTTAAATCCACAAAATCAGTAAAAACAATTCCATGATTTATGATGAATTCACATTAATTCACATAATTCAAACTATCAAAACTAATGGATATTTTGTTTGAAGTTCACTGCTGACATGTTACTGCCCACATGTGGTCCAGCTGATTAACATTCCTTCATGTGGTTTCTGACTCCTGGTCCAGATGAATGAGACTACATTGTGTGGTCTATATGTGCTTGAACAGCTATATTTGAAAAATAGAACAGTGACCTAAATATTTATGCCTGCCTTTGGCTAATTTAGTTCTCGGCAGCCTTGTAAGTTTCTGTCACCCTCAGAAAGGTGGTCATGAAAAATAAGCACTGAGAACTGCTCCTAAAACCAAATGGTTGGTGTACGCTGTAAGTTGTTAATGCAACGTTCTCCCAGATGAAGCCGTGGATGGGGTCCAAAAATGGTTTCCTGAGAGAGCAAGGAAGGCTTAGTTCATCTCTGAGTGATGTCAGTCAATTGTGTCCTGCTCTTAGAATGCAAAACAGATCATATAATAAAATACAACTAATGAAGATCTAAATGAAAAAGATTGTTTAAGCTGCCGTTTAAAACTACTAACAGAAGATGCCATATGCTGCATAATTTGGGAGCTTAATAATAATAATAATAATATTATTATTATTATTATTATTAAGTCAAGCATTTAAAACATCACCAGCACTAAGTGAAACAGTAACCGTTCAGCTTCCAGATAACCCTGTTGGCTACAGCACCCATGTGCACAGAAATGCAACTAAATCCAGGAGCTGCAAGGTTTCAGGGCTCGAACGTGGTTTATGGCTCTCAGAAGGCCATGTGTGAGGCTAGTGATAAGAGAGCAGCTGCATATTTAACGTAAATATAGAAATTTTAAAAAATGGGATTATCCCTTTCGACATGACAGCATTTATGAGAGGCTTCCAGCGAAGAGGGGAATGAGGGAATTTATTGAAGAGTAAAATCACCCAGAGAGCTTCACAGAACGGACTCGACCCAAGTGTTTACTCCGTGGGCTGACGGTGTCTGTGCAGATCAATGGGATATAGGAGTAAACTGTAAACTCCCAGATGGCTCGGTGTGGCGGGCCAAGACAGATGGAAGAGGCACCTTCCCAGAATCCTCCCGGACGGCCGAGAAATCGGGTCACAGTCGTCGGCTGACATCACGTCTCAGAGGGAGGAACAGCGGCGCTGCAGCATCATCAGGATATCTGCAATCCTACCCTCCATCTTTACAGAAGCCCCATGGGAAAGATGCTTCATGTGCTGGCGGCCTCGTTTCAGAAGCCTGGGCTTGACGAAAGGCCTGACCACAAATCATTTCCGCCTCTACACCCTTCACTGGGACACCTGTGGCTCGGCGTGAGTGGCTCGCAAATTAGTAACAGCCCACTGAATGTGGTCTAAGCTGAGAAGGAGAGATGAATCACTGCAGTGAAATCATGTTCCCAGCTCCAGTGGAGGCATTAACCCTTAGAATTTCGGTGAATATAAACGGTGTAAATCAGTCTTAAACCGGTGTTTGTTCTCCTACATGCTCGCCGTTTGCTGCTCTTTCGCTCTCTGGACCCCCTGCAGGTTTTCCCCACCCACTTCTGGACAGACACTAACCTGAACGTTCTCCCGGGATCTTGTGTTTTTTCTGTTTGTTTCTAAGGCCTAAAATAACAGAAATTTGTACATTTTTTCTTTATGCTTATAATGATAATTTTTTTAAATGACCATAACTTTGGTTCTACATGACACAGGAACACCAAACAAAGCTCACCATGACGTCTGACACCTCGAGCACCAAAACAAACCAGGGGAACTTCCATAAAGAGGCTGTGGCATATGATGATGATTCACCATTTGTTGTGCTTCTGCCACAGATCCGAGCAGCTCATATTCCAGAGATTAAAGCTGCGTTTTTTTTACTGAAGGCCTCAGGTCCTACAGTCATGCCGTCAAATGATATACAATAGCAATGATGCTCCCTGACCAATCATGAGGCTCCTGAGATCCATTCAGAATTTGCCGACATTATAGGGACAGAGGCAAGAACAGACACTACACAACAGCAACAATAAGCTTGTTCAAGATGCTCCTAGCTGAGAAAGTGTTCAAGATTACTTATAGTTTCATTAGAAACCTGGTTTGACTCAATCAGTCCTTCATTAAATTGAACAACGGCTGGAGGAACTGAGGAGAAATCTGGAATCGAAATCTGGAAATTGTGTCTCCTCACCAGCTCACACCAGATCAACAACTTTTAACAAACAAAACAAATCTTGATACTTTTTACTGCTTTCTTGTTTGTTTGCGTTTATTCTAATGTTAACTTTGCTGGCAGAAAGACACATTAATTACCACACACAGAGAAAAATGGCATAAAAAATTTGCATTAGGGGCCTAAGACTTTTGCACAGTACTGTAGGTACAGGCCACATCAGAATGAACACACTACAGCACACAGTGTGAACAGGATGAAATTCTCTCTCTGTATTTAATCCATTCACAAAGTGAAGCACCGTGCAGCCAGGAACACAGCGCCCGGGGAGCAGTGTGTGGGGACGGTACCTTAGTCAAGGGTGATACTCAAAAAGCATCGCGATACTCCGTCCTTGTATTCATGATATGGATATTATTCACAGTATTTTTAATGTTTAGACTGAAATACAAATTTGTAGATCATTCATGTTGGTACTTGCCTTAAAATGTGAACTTCAAGGTTCCAGTCAGTTAACAACCTACGGTATTTCATTACTGGTTACCTGGAAGACAGTACCAGCCTGTATGGAGTATGTACATGTACTTTGATGTTAATGTATGTAACAATGACTATCGTGTAACACACTCAAACCTACGACCTTGATTGTGTTACACGATAATCTGCGGTATATGGCTAAACTTTTTTACGATGCACCATAGGCATCACACATCTTTCTGTTTTTTTGGGCCTTAATACGTTGAAACAGTGAGCCAGCAGGGCCACATTTGGAAAAGGGCATTAAATCTGATTGAACAGGACTCATTATGCTCACTCTATAAAGAAAATGCAATTGAGTCAGCATCCTTTAAGGCGAACTCCACCGAGTTTTTGAAACATATGCATAATTAAAGTGATTTCTTCTACAGTGGTGGTGAATGGAACCAGATGTCATGCTTCTAAAAGCTCTCTCACAGAAAGTTATTACATGAAATGGTTTTGAATATGAAATCACTGGCTATTGCAGAAATGGTACTGAACTGTATAGTGCCTGGGGTTCGGCTCACAGCAAGTATTTCCTGGGTTCATTTCTGTTCATGGAAACTTTCTGGGTGGAGCTGAATGGGTTTCCATACACAGTCCTAAGATGCGCACATCAAATTGACTGGAAATGTTAAATTGCTCCAGCACCTCCCATTACCCTGGTTAGGATACGCTCAAATAATGAATAATGTAATGAATAGTGAATGAATTACCAAGTAAACCACTCTGAATTTATTTACATTTATTTTGAGATGGTTCTGTCTTAAAACATCTTTTAAATGCTGTTCATGGTGGAAGGATATATTTCCACTATTTTGCCAACACCGGCATTACATATAAACTTTCAAAAGACAGGTGTTTGGATAGTAAATAAAATGGTTTGATTGTTTTGTAGGCATTAAGACCTCTGGTTCCATTCATAACCACTATAAAGTCACCAAAGTTGAAATGTTTGTCTACACTGAACCATTTTAGATCAAACCAAAGACCTCTTGAATCTTCCCCTTTAAGTACTACTGATCCATCAGAAAATCATATTGTGACATAATGTGATGTAACTGATCTCAATAAGGATCAATATAGTCAGGCTGTCTAGCTTTAATGGGGTATTAATGTCTTGCATGGAGTAAAGCCTTTGTTTTACTCAGTTCCTCATAAGATATTCAGCATCACGTTGTCAGAATAAAAGCTTTTTGTTCACCTTGGATAGTGTTTTAATGTTCTGACATGATTTGAAGATGATTCCGGCCCTAACGTTCCCAATAGAACCCAAATGGTTCAAAATTACATGGAAAACTATATTCTTCAATTAACTTCCATTAATTCTATTCCATGCCCCCATCTGAACAGACCTGTAAACACCTGCACACACCTATTCACACCTGTACACACCTGAACACACCTGTATACATCTGCACATATCTGAACACACCTGTTCTCACCTGTCCACACACCTGCTCAGACCTTCACACACACCTTCCCAACCCTGAACAGACTTTCACACACCTGTGCAAACCTTCACACACCTGTACACACACTTTCACATATATATGTACACAAAGTCACACACCTATACACACACATTTATACCTTCTCAGACCCTCACACACCTGAACAGTGATAAAGCACCTGTCTGCTCCCCCTTGCCCCCCTTTCCGGCGTTACTACACTTAAAGCTAAACCACTTAACATAGAGAGCCGCGCACCCGAGCGCCATGTTCACCGCACCGCGCGCTAAGTTTCCCCACAGAGGCGCACTGCAGCCCGCACGACCACCCAAACAGCAAACAGACCCTCCACACAGCGCCTCCGTCATTTTCTAATCATCCTCCGGCACGCGCCCCACCCGCGAAAACAGAACAGGTTAACGGTGCGAAATCCAGTCCGAGAACACGAGCGCGAGACTCACCGGAGATCCGCGCGCAGATCCAGATCCTCCCTCTGCGGAGGAGGAGACTGGAGCAACTCTCTCTCTCTCCGTCTGTCTCTATCCCTCCCTTTCTCTCTCTCTGTCTCTCTCCCTCCCTTTCTTTCTCACTCTCCGTCTCTCTCCCTTTCCTCTCTCCGTCTCCCCTCTCACAGTCTCTCCCACTCTCCCTCTCTTTACCTCTCCCACACATACACTACCTCTCTCTACCTCTCTCTCCCTCTTTCACTCTGTCTCTCTACCCCCCTATTTCATCCCTCACCCCTTTCCTTTCTCTCTCTCTCCCCTCTACCTCTCAAACCCCCCCCCCGAAGCTCTGATGTTCAGTAGTGAGCTGTAGAGCTGAGGGCGCCCCCCAGCGGACCAGCAGCAGCACTGCGCCTCAACTGTCACCAATTCAGATTTAGTATAAAACACTGCAGCATGTATATAGAAAAAAATGTATATAGAAAAAAAAACTACAAAAAGATGTTTGATTGATTTTCTCATAATACATTTGAAATGCCATGAATTAAGAAAAAAGTTTTTTTTTTAAACAAAACCTGGAGACCGCAGCAGAAGCAGATGTCTAGTTTCAGGGTTTCATATATCCCTAAAATTACGAGCGCCAGCTGCCCAACAGGGGCAGGGGATCCTGCTTTATGTCCTCTTTTATGCATTGCATCCCTCTTTGTGAAATGACCTCCGGGTCAAGGCCTGCAATCGGCAAGTCAAAGTCCCAAGAGTTAATCTTAGATGTTTTGCTGTTCATTAAAGTGGCTTCATTCATTAATCAGTGCATTTTAATATAGTGGACCTTACTGGCGCACAAATTTCACATACTGAGTGGCATCAAAACAGCTGCAGGAACATCACTGACATGCTCTGTTCTGGGTGAAGCTTCGTGAGTCAGTGGTGCTGAATGGAACCAGACTTCTGAAGAGTTTAATGCCTCTAAAAGCTCCCTCACTGAAAATGATTACATTTAATGGTTATATATACACTGCATGATGACTGAGACATGGTTTTACCATAGTTTGGAAATGAATAAATGTAGTTTTTAAAATATACTCACAGTGGAGAGGTACATGCAGAGCATTGCAAAACAAAACAGTTTCAAAAGAAAAAAAGTTTTCCATCAACAAAACTCAAAATAGGTTCACTGGAGGTTTTGGAGAGTAAATAAAATACCTAGGTGTCTGTTGTAAACAGTCAATAAGTTTCTCGACAATTAACCATTTCAAATGAATGACTTCTTACAACCATTGGACCACACCAAATTATTGGAAAAAATGAATTCTGGTTTAAAGAAGCATACAATATTATAAGGTTGTCATGATTGTCCAATTAAAATGATGTGAAGCATTGGTTAAAACTGGTGTCTTCTACGAACTGGTTTAGCCCGGCGATCAAATTAGTCCGGCCTATGGACTATTTTCAAAAAATAATTTTATCATCTTGTCCAACACTTTAACTTTCTATTTTATTGTCGAAACAGTGAAAAAATGTTCAGACTTTGGAAACTATAACATCTCCTCTGATTTTCTGGGAAGGGGTTCACACCACCGGTAACAAAGTCATGTCCAACAGTCTGAACATTCTCCACAAGGGGGCGCTCTTAGGACTCAAGAAGCTTTTCACTGAAACTCACGCCAGTAGGCTCTCACGAATACACTTGTTTTTTGAGACACAAATTCATATGGTACTCAGATATTTATGCCGTACTCAGATATTAACATACTGTACTGTTTAAAATTCTTGAGCCTCCCTTCATTTCTTTATATTTTGCTCTTAATCACCTTGTTGGTGCAAAAATACTATTTTCTGCCTGAGAAACTGTCTTATCATTGGCATATTGATTAGCTTAACTGGAAGAAATTGGAACAAATGTTTTACTGTGACAGGCTGCAAAGAGCCTAAAGATACAAGGAGCCTAGATAAAGGAGTTCCAACCACT